>JNEY01001406.1:3709-21459 GCA_020875895.1 Aphelenchus avenae
CGGTTGATGCGGCAGCTGCGAACGGAGCTGAGAGTGGCGTCGTTGGATCGGCCGGACGTCGAGGGCTGGGAATCTGGCTGCAAAGAGGTGGTCAGTTCAGTCTCCGGAAACGCTTTAAAGGTGCTAGTATCCACAGGGACACTCCCTCCAAGAGTTTCTCCGGGTGGCCCAGTTTTTGTTTTAAAACGTTCTTTAAGCCAAAACGGGTCAAGGTCACTTAATTGTCCATCGCTTAGACTTACCGCATCGCCAGCTGATCCAAAGTGAAGCGGATCTAGTCGGCGCGGCGGGAACGTGGCATGAGCCCTGGGCACGTTGCGCAGCCAGTACTGTCCGTACGCAGTGTTGATGCGGAATGCGTAGAGCCTCTTCGAGACACCTAAACGTGTGTGGTCAGACAGCGATGACGGTGGAGGTTTTCCTTGCAGCTTTTTGTCTAGCTGGCCACATTTTCCGTCATTAAATCGTGCTTTGCGCATTTTATTTTTTCTTTGCGCGCAGTCACTTCCCTCCCTCGCTTGCACTGAGAGATGAACCTCCGGTTCAACAAAGGTTACATGCCGCTCGCGTTTTGCCTTGCGCTTAGCGCTTTTGCTCGGGACGCGCATTCGATGTGGCGGCTCAGTGCACGGTTCGTCTCTGGCGGCCGAACTCTCACAGACGCACACTTTGTCGGGCGGTTTGGGAAAATTCACCACAAGCTCGTTAGCGGACTGGAGGTTGTTCTCAAGCACGCTAACTCCTGACTTGGTGTCAACTAGCCCAATTCCTAAGTCCGAAAACGCATTCGTGCCGATAATTACCGGGTACGACAGGGTGTCGCTAGTCAGCTGGACGCGCACAGATTTAGCCTCGTCTCCGATGGACACTTGCAATAAGGTCGAGCCAACGCAATTTAGCGGGTCACCGTTTGCGACTGAAATTTCCGTGGACGGTGGGTCAATCGGCCAGATACCAGGGTCAACCCCTTTTGCTTCGAGCAAGCCTTTCACATAACCTGCCTCGGCTATGCTTACAGGGGCGCCACTGTCCAAAAGCGATACTGCGGGCATACTTTCGACTAGAATGTCTCTTTTCGGAACTGGGCCAATTGCGCAAGGTCCGTCTTTCGGATTGTCTAAGGTACTCACGGGAAGCACAGCGCTGAAGGTGTTGTGCGTCTGGCCAGCGAAGGGTGCGGCTATTCTGTATGTGTTTTCATGTCGCGCAAGGAGACCGATATGCGTAGGTACCTCGCCTGTTTGAAGCGCATTCGCGTTGTTTGGCCCGGTTCCGGTTCCAACGTTATTTGACTTTGCGGTGGGGGCAGTACGAAATTGGCCCTGTGCCGGTCTCATCCAGCTATTCTGCGCATTGGCGATATTGCCGGGACTATTTGCGGAATTCTGGTAATTTCCAGTTTTAGGTCCGGGGCCACTAGAAGCAGGGTTTCTCGGTTGGAACGTGTTCGGTTCCGGATTCTGTTCCTGAACGTGTTCTTGGCACGCTGGAGGCGGTTCCCACTTAGCATTGTAATGCGGGATATTCTGCTGTCGGTTGCCTCTGTTTGTGGTGGGCGCCGCGGGAGGAACAGCTGCGCTGCGCTTTGCTGCGTGCAGGTCAAAGTTACGCCTTAGATTTGCAGCGTGGTCTACAAGGTATCGGAATTCCGTGTGGTCCCTCTGGCTTATTAGAGAGGGCAACAGTTGCTCGTCATCAAGCCCGCTGATGAAACACTGCTTCGCAATTGCATCGACCTGCGACAGCGGGCAGTTCGGTTCCAGTGCGTCACGCACAAGCATTTGCACTCGGGCACCAAACTGCTCTACACTCTCGTTTGGTAGCCGCGGGCATCCACTTAGCAAGCTAGTGAGGTTAGCTGAGCGGCGGGGCTCGTCATCAGCCAGGCGGAGGAGTAACTCACTCTTAATTTTGCCGTAGTCGTCTAGCAAGTCACGCGGCATGAGCTGAACGGCGGTTGCGGCACGACCGTTCACACGCACTTGCAAAGCCTGGCGTCTCTCCTCATCGCTCCATCCACGCGTGATCAGCTCAAATTCGCTGAACCAACGACGCACCTGCTCGGGGCCCTCATCGCCATTCAAGTACTTAATGTTGTGCAGGCTGTTTCCGATGCGGTTCCCGCCGAATACCTCAGCTAACATCTTAATGAGTTTTGCGTTTGCCTCACCTGGAAGCGTGGCGTCCTTCATCGTGACTTCTTTCGCAGCTGGCTTCGTCTTTAGAGTTACGCCCGCTGGCTGTGCAGTGGCGTCGGTGACGGCTTCGGCGGCGAGACCCTTTTTGGCGAGGGCGGCTTGGTCCTCCTCGTAGTTGAGAAGCTCGTCGTCGCTCTGCGTCATTGGCTTTCTGGAACCGGCAACGTTATCACGAGGTACTTCCGGCAAAGCATGTATCAAGTCCGAATGAACACGCGGCGCGGAATTACTAAGGGCCATGCGACCAAGCGCGGCCTCTAATTGCATCACTCGAGCTTTGAGTTCCGAATTTTCATCAGACTGGGCGGGCTTGCGAGAATCCACTACAGGAATTGATCGTTTTTGATGGTCGGTGGCCTCCGGAGATTTGGGCTTTACCATCTGCACGTATGTGTTAAACATCGCCTCACCCGGTGTTTCCACTAGAGGGGACTGGGACCGTTCTTGACGGAAAGACGGCTGACGGTGCTCAAAAGACTGAGTGGGAGGCGGGTCGTTTGAGGCTGACACTCGACGTAACTTTTGCTTAAAGTCCGAAAGGGAAGTTGGCTGCAAATGGCGGTGAACATTGCCCACGTCTTGTCCGAATGTGGGTTCGTTTGTCTGAGCGGAACGTATTTTTGCTTTTTCAAAAACACTCCGCCTAGATTTGCTGGGACTTCCCTGCACGCCTCTCGATGCAGCAGAGCATTCCGACTCAACCTCCTCCTCCACCGGGTCGCAGCTGGCGCACCGTCGCCACTCCAAGCACTCCACAGAAGGAAGGCCAGAGCACTCCGTATGCAAAAGACGTCTGCAACCATGGCAGCGCGCGAGTCTCGTAAAACCTCTTTCCCGACGTTCGGGTGAACCACAACCATCACACGCAAATTCAACGCGCTTCGCTTTGAGGATTGGCGGTGGACGCGCGTGAAATGAAGCGCCGTCTTTCTGCGAGATTCCTTTGTCCACTTGCGAGCGTGAGAACAGGCGATCACCCGGACCGATAAGCGCAGCACCCACATTTTGCGTCGCAAACAACAGCTTCCTTTCGCAGTCGGTGCACACAAAGTCATCACCGCCCGCAAGATTCATCCGCACACTCGAAACGACGCAGTGGCGCTTACATTCCAGGCAACAAAGCATGTGATCATTAGTGGCAGACTGAGCTTTTTGACGACTGTCTGGAAACAGTTCTACAAGCGCTTCATCCATGCGCCTAATTTTCTCAGTTTCTACTCGGGCTTTCTCAGGAGTCGACGCATTTTCCGGGCGAAAGCTGAAGGACGTTCCATCCGAATCATTAGCATTGGTCTGGCACTTAGGACACGAACGCGTCATGTCATCAGGGATCACAAAGAGATCAGGGTATGCGCAATACTCGTGACAGCGAACGCCACAACTGCATCGAAAAGCCTGGCTCGCGTTAAACACTTGACGCTCGCATACGTCGCATGAGTTAATGGCTTGTTTACGGGCCGTGGAAACTGAACTCTTGGAAAACGAAAATGCATTCAATAATTGCTCTTGCATTTCGGACTCTCGCATCGGTTTTTTGTGAGATGGATCACGACTCCTGTTCAGGTTAGCCGCTCCGACCGATGCACGTCCACCGTTTTCTTCCGATAATTCAGAAACTACCTGATTTTCATCGCAATGAAACGACTCAGGCACCTCCACTTCGACCTCATAGCTGCTGCCATCATCCCCTTGGACGAAGTAACGTCTCGGGTTGCGGGAGCTTCGGTTTTCGTTGCGCAGTGGCTGCTCATTAGCCCCTTTGTTTCGCTCTATCGCACAAAACGGACACTCATACTGATCCCCTAGTGCTTCCCATTCATCACTTTTCATGCACCCTTGGTGCACCCAACCAAAGCAAGAGTCGCATTGTACTGCGGTAGCGTAAAGGCCTGTTTTTCGCCTTTTTCCTTGCTGACAACACAAGAAAGTCGAGTAGCGACGCTCGTTGCTGCGCTTCATGGCAAGCGATTCATCGTTGTCTCTTGCGCGCGCTAGTTTCAGCCAGCGTGCGTGCAGGATGTTATACTCCTCGTCTTCTTCAGAGCATTCATTTTGCTCATTTTGGTCTGAGACCTCACTTTCCGAACTCATTATCGCTTAACTCACTCAGGAGAAGCTAATTGCCCTTCAAGGCCGGTGGATCGGGAACAGGACTTAAGTTTTGGCCTGTTGACACGAGGCTGCTACCATCTAATAATGTCCGTAACCTGCTGCGATTAAAGCTCTCAGTTTATTCTACACACGACCGTGCAGAGTGGACCGAAAGGAAAGAACAAGAACGAAAAGGTCTGGTTGGGGGGACGGTGGGAGATTACACTAAAGGCGACGGTGTGGGAACGAGAGCGCTAGCCGCCGCCTTATGACACTTTCCACTTCGTTTATTAAAGTAGAAAGGCGACTTCGGAGACCAGAACAAAAGGGCCACTGTAGACCTCGAAATTCAAAAAGCACGAAATTCTTCCGATTTTAAATTATCGTCAAATTTGTTTTAGCTTGACCAAAAAGAAACTGTGCTTTCGACTGCGGCAGGCATTCGACCGTAGTCCCCTGCCTCATTCACAGAAAACTCCCATGGTCTTCCGGTTCAGAGTTAAGAATTCTCGAATGTTAATAAAGGATCTGGTCGAAGTTCAAAATTCAGCGTTAAAACGTGGGAATTCCGATTCAGGACATGATCCAGACCATTCCAGGACGTCCTTGGTACGTCTCGTCGGTCACTTTCGTTTTCGAGCGCCACGCAAGCGCAAGCGGGGATCGAATGGCGGATGTTATTGTCTCGACGTGACCCTGAGGCGATATCCTAACGGGAGCGTCTGCTTCGTGGCTCGACCATCATATGTTCGAATGAAAGCGAAATTGCTGCGCAGTTTTTCATCATGACAGGCGTGCGGTTGTCGCTTCTCTTCTTCCTTCAACTAGTTGCCTTTCCGGTTCATGCTGACGCAACAAGGAGTAACCGGGCGTACGTAACTTGACCGATCGTTGTGAAGATTTCAATAAGGCTATTTTAGCGGTCGGCGGACACCAGTACATCAGCCTGTACGAAGGCATGTCGCTGCTGAAAAGGTACGCGTCCGCAACTCTCCACAACCTCAACGACGTTTTCAGTTCATATTCGAAACGTTCGACACAAAGGCCAATAGAATTTCCGGCGCTCCTTTTCCTGCCGCCCTGCAACCTCATCTCCGTCGCTTCGGCCTCTTAGAGTCGATGCCAGCAGCTGCCCAACCAATAAACGTCACGTCATGGAGGCCGACTTTCGTCACGTCGTCGTCCTCGAACCACTTTAACGAGCTGAAAGCAATGGTCCTGACCGTGCACATGACACAACCAAGTGCTTCCATAGTCGTCTACGACCTTGGGCTCAGCAAGAGCGAGGTGAGTATAGTAAAACATAAACTTGTGACGCACACTTTCCTTGACGGCCTTAAATAGTGAGGCGCCTCACATACCGAAAAGTAACTTAAATACTTGTCTTAGACGTATATGCGTGTCAATTTTCGCTTAGCCCGAAATGATGGACTGTCGGAAAAAGCGAGGCCGGCCTCGCTCATAAGCGTTTTACTTTTGTGCCGAATACTTACCATCGGTTAGGCACTGCGTCAGGTCAGTGGTAGCGTCATGCGCATCTGAGCGGCAGACTTTCACTGGTCAGATTAAGATTTCGGAGATACAGTCTTGGTGCAGGGTGATCTACAAGAAGTTCGACTTCACTCGGTATCCGCCGCACGTCAAACAGCTCAAGAAGTACGCCTGGAAGTTCCTTGTCATTGCGGTAAGGATGACGGATTTTATTGTTGTTTACGAACGCTCACGCAGGAGGAACTGGTTCGTCGGAAATCCTTCTTCTACGTCGACACCAGCATCCGCCCGCACTTCGGAGATCTCGCCGCGTTCCCGCGTGATGCAAGAAACGGGAAGATTGAGCCGTTCTTTCTCTTCTCGGGCAACATCCACAGTGTCTATGCGGCAACGCATCCAGGTAATCGATTACGATTCGCAAGAAAGGACGGAAAACAGGCCTTGAATGTACCTGCTTGGCTGCGTTGCTAAGCCTACTCTGTGTTGTCTGCGGCCGAAGTATGGGCATGATTGTTAATCGGGATTTATTCTATTTTGCTCTATCCGTGATCAGTTTCTGTGTGTGATCCCTCCCCGTTGGCGAAATATTTGCGCCAAAAAAAGATATGTCTAAGTCGCGTCTTAAGGTACGACAAGGTAAGCATTCTAATACATGCCATATTCTTGCGAAATTTTTGAACATTTTTACCGAAACCAATAGGAGGACTAAACAAAACTTTAGAAGGGCCCTTTCCGCAGGCCATCGAAAATAATGGCGCCGGGGTCAGTCATAGTGGAAAATTTCGGAAGCTCTGTATCAAGACGAACCATTCTGCTTAATTCCTTCTTTGCTGATCCTGAGCAGACGTGTGTGGCGCATGCATCAGTTTTAGGAACGTACCGGTACTTCCCGCTCAGCGGTTGGATTGGCAAGCAACTAGAAATGCTACAGGCGTGCTTGATGTTCGTCCAAGACAGTCCCTACACGAGAAGAGTACTTAAATGGTGCGTTTATTCCCGCTCATTGTAGGAGGGGCCATCAGTTCCTCTGACCTGCCAATGCCCGAAAACTCATAAAGCCCTTTAGGACTACGCTGTGCTCCTTGACTGAGAGCTGCATCGCACCGAAAGGAGCCCAGCTTTCATGCGAATACTATCGGAACGTCTTTATCGACTACATGAACTGCCATCGCTACGACCAGAGCATGGTGAATCTCATCGTCTCCAACTTGCTGTTTAACGAGCGGCGTATCTTCAAAATGATCGGGAACAAGTCACTGGCGACACTCAAACAGGGCAAGCCGCTGAAGGCCCTTGAACAGGCACAACTCAAGGATGCTGTCGAGAAGTGGAGGAACCGAGCGAGGGAATACGAACGCCATTTTTCAGTGCTCAGGGAGACCCAGTATATAGGGTCGATTCAAAGTTGCGATAAGGACGTGGAGACTGAGGCATTCAGCAAAGATGAACTTCCATTTTATTAATAAAACGACCTATATACATAGATTTGTCATCACGTTGTGACAGCGCTACCCCTCAAGTGTCTTCTTGTTTTGTGCCGACGCTGCGAGCTAGCCATGGAAACAGTGCTGGAAGTGTTGTTGGATTCTTGGATTCGGTCAAGGTGACTTTTTGAAATCCCTGCTGTGGAAGTACAAGTGTCATGGGCGTGAAAGGACGTCACATACTTTAGGCCATCCCACTCTGTTGACTTCCAAGTCTTATCACTGTGACCAAATGCAAAATCGAATGCAGGCTGTAGGTGGCATTTTGCTTTAGCGGTCAATACCGACACGAAGCATGCGTAAACTAAAGCACGCCGATATCCAGTGGAAACGCTTGTCAGTTTCAAATCAAATGTGAATTTCACAACATGTCTGGCAGCATACAAAATGCTCAAACGACGTCGATAACAACGACTACTTTTTCCATTTTATTTTCTGTGCTTATGACACATTCTCGATGAACATATATTAACGCAGCGAAAATTATTTTACGCTGACATTTTGCGCTGGCAAGATGCACTAAAACTTGGTATTTTGGTCGACGTATTTTAAGCGGTAGACTTTGATCGACGATATCCAGGTTTCGCGAGCTACTGCGCTCTGTTCGTGCGGAGAAAGATTTGGGAGAACTCCTGAAGTCATACTCAGTTTATACCAGTGAAAAATGACGCACCTTTCTGAACTGTGCCGACATGACGCAGTAGATTACGAACGTGCTGGACGCCGAGAGCAGTGAAGTCATGTCGAAGAAGTCGCCCAGTCGGTTGTAGACGTTGTGGCGGAACTCATCCGAGCAGATTCCGCTTAGCGCCGTCATTACTCCCTTCGGTACTTCAGCCAAGAAGACGCTCGTTACGATGGCGACCAGCGTCAGCGTGGTCCAGTCGCGAGAAGAGAACAGCCCGAGTTGCAGGGAAGATAGCGAAGCTTCTCCGAGGTCGCTGATATGCTTCGCTTCAACGCTTTTGAGAAGACGCCAGATGAAGAATGCGAGGAAGAAGCAGGGAAGTACTTGCAACACGCACCCGGAGATCCAGAAAGCCAGCCGAAATAACTAAACTATCGGTACACGTACGTGAAGGGAACACTGGAGCTATAAAGCACATCCAGCCATCCATGTGATAGTATACGTCGGCAACAGGCAGTAGTGGCAAAGTGTTTAGAGGGACTTAGTCATAATTCATAACTCTCCGGTGCATTCTTTTTAGCACAAAAAAGCCTGCTGCATGTGCCACCGGAGCGATTTTTGATTACTGAAAAAAATTAGTCGCATCTGGTTGTTAGTAGTAATCCGCCTGCGTAATTAGACTAAGCTCAGAAAACTCACAATGCACCCCGAATTCTTTGCGACGTCGCTAATCACGGCCACGTAAGCAGTAGCGTTGTGCAGTGAATCATCTTCGGTAAAGCACACGTGATTTAAAGGAACTTCCTTGACGGTGTAGGCCAGGGAATTCGGCAAGTTTAACGCGAACACTAAGAAAATGACGAAAGTCGAGAGGGCCCACGTCTGCATGGTCGTGATCTGCAAATCTAATTCAATGTCCAACGAAACTTTCCGCGTAGCGTACCTGTGTTTTCCGCAGCCTCAAGCTGACATACCGCATAAACGCAAGCAGTACTAAAAGCTACGACAGTTTCTTATTACAACATTAAAGCTTACCTGACAGCCAGACGCTGGACGCATGACTAACAACGGAAAGGTTCCCGTAAACTGACAGGTAGAAAGCCCATCCGTAGCTCCACGATGCTGTCGTACAGTTGGCAAAGAATGAGCGACGTGCCGTATAGGCCACGAAGAGTAGCACGAGTGCCAGGTTGCAAAAAGACATCACAACCAGGACGATGTTTGGCGGTGTGCGCATCGACGGCCTAAGCCGAGGGAGACTTAGCGAAGACGTAGCCGTTGCCTGCGCCGCAAACTGTTCGAAAAACATACCTTAGGAGGATGTAGATTCCTCCGATGTTGGCGGCAACTCCGAAAACGCATAACAGAATGCTGATGTAGATATGGATGGGATGGTAGAAGGTGCTGAAGCCTTCCACTACGTCATGAACCCAGCTAGCGTTCGGCCAGTGCACCAGTACCGTTTGGCATCGGGTCATCTCGAAGAATGCAATGCTTTTAATGTCTAAAAAGCATGAAGTTGGCTTGAACATCACTCTAAGCAACCCTAACGAATGAGAGACGACACAAGCAAGCACTGAATTTTAGGTCGCGGCCATCCGAAACGAACGAGGTCGCTTAACGTGATAGAACAAACAAGCGCCGACGTAATTTGATTGATTGCGCTTTCCGAGTGAGGATTGCCGGTGCGGACTTCGAACAGCCTCTCGCCATTTATTCATGCCATGCGGACGAGCGACCCGAGGGCAGGTCGCACGGACTCAAAATTAATTAATGACTGCGATAACTAACTCGCTACGGCTAACGTTAACGGGTGTGCAACAAAAACATCTCTATCATCGGCCGGGGTCGGATATTAGTACTTTGCCAAGCGACTTGGGGAAGCGGGGCGAACTAGTGCTCAGTTGTATAGGCGAAGGATTTTATGGGTCGTTTGGTGAACTACTGACCGGACCCTACTTGTTACGGTCACGCCATAGGCTAAGCCTACGCTATAAGTAACAGCCTAAGCATGGATGTGGGCATAATATACTATTAAGCTCAGAATAGCACTACTAAGCTGTCAAAGCTAGTCGCAGTACTACGAGCGGAACTGCCATTTTTGTGCTGTTTTCAAACTATCGTGGCCGAAAATACCACGACCGACAAGTCGTGCCGTGCTTTTGGAGAGCGTTGAGCTCATTAGTGCGTGGCAATGGAATCGGGTTCCCACTGCCACCGCTAACGGAAATATCAACTCCGCTATGAAATTCACTAAGCTACGATTTAGTTAATGACACATTTATTCCATTTTCGTTTTGGGCAGTACATGGGTTATAATTTGCGTTGCTAACTTGTACAGCAGCACAAGGCCGATTACAAATGTAACAACAAGTATGGCCCATATGTCGATGTTGTAGTACTTGTGCCAAGCCATTGTGGTGCTTTTCAGGCTCAGCTCTCGCAGTGGTCCGAACTGCGCCGCAAACTCGACGTGCTTCAAGAACGTTTCTGATGAGTCGTACGGGTAGGAGTCCAATTTTTGCTTCAGAGTTATCGCGTTCTCACGGTAACTAAACGCTTGACCAATTAATAACCTCCATAATCGCGGTCTTCGGTTTCTGCCAAGGAATACACTCGTAAGGTGCCTACCTGGGATCTTCGAGTACGGCCCTTAGGGCGTCTACTAGTTTCTCTTTTGACAGTTTCCGCACGTCGATGTGAACGCCGGTGCCTTTGCTTTTCACCAAGGCCGCATTGTAGAGTTGATCGCCAAACAGCGGTATGGTGACGAGCGGTACACCGCTGCGAGCAGCTTCGTTGAGACTGTTCAGGCCGCAATGAGTGACAAACGCCCTCAACAGGGGATGGACTGTACATTATAAGTTAAAATGCACTGTGTTAAGAACTTGCCCAGAATAGACGGTTGATCAATCCACTTAAAAACATGCACATTCGAAGGCACGCGAGCAGCTAGCGTGGAGCCGTTGTCTGATTTGTATTTGACAATGAATTCGTAGCCCGACAGCTCGGACATGGCTTCGACGAGTGCATGCTTGACGTATGTCGGCATCTGCGTTTCGTTGACCAGCGTGCCAAAGGAGAACAGCACGACGCCCTTGCTAGGCTTCTCGAAAATGGTAAGATAGTCCTGAAACATGGCTTAAAAGGCACTTATGTATGACTAGGGAACGGTGCTGGGATTTTCCAAATTCAAACCGAAGCGATCAAATTTTGAAAACAATCGTGGCAAAAAGTGACAAATGACGTCGCAGACGCCTGGCGGTATGGTATTTTATCCCGCGAAAATGTCGGTAAAAACTTGACCTCAGAATCCGAATCGCCGAAGCCAAAAAAGCACCGACTATCTGAATCCTAATACTCCGATCCCAGCCGTACCAGGGAACACTATAAAAAGTAAGTAGTTGTATCCCCTTCCCACTTTAAAGCCCTACGCCGCCCTTGCCACGCTTACCTGCGACAGTGCTTTCATCTCGCTCGCGACAACGCCACCGACGTAGACGACCTTCGGCGTAGTGATTTGCGGCAAGTCGAGCAACGGGTGTGAATTTACGAAGTAGTATGAGACGTTGTTGACGATCTCTCGAAGGTCGGGGAAGTCAGCTCCATACTTATTGGCTAATATTTGCCACTAAAATGAGAGCTTGACTAGATTGGCGGGAACGTCACTTCGACCGCACAAACCTACCTGCTCATGACGCCAGCTATACTGAACGTAGTCCAAGTAGAACGAGAAGAACATATTCTGAACCCGTTCCCACAATGTCATCTCTTGACCGTTAATGCTGATCGTCGCTACTGGGTCTAAATTCTGTCGTGGTTCCCGCATTCTCTCTAATTCTGACCCCACCCCAGAAGCACTACATAATCAATCGGTCAGCATCAAGAGCTGCCTCCGATACGCTTACTTACCTTGGACGAAGCTGCTAGGTGCCGGGACTCCCAGCGCAGTCCTGTGAAAGTGGAATGTTGGTAGAGGTGTAGTGACGAAGGTAGTCCGAATGTCGAGTGCGTAGAACAACCCCAGTGGAGCAGGGCTAAGTGCCTCCGTCACACCGATGTCGAATCTCTCCGCTCTCAGTGTCGCCATTAGCTCGTTGTCGTTGATGAGGTCTAAAAGTTTTTTTCAGGAGGTCTGCTACGCATCATATTATGCGTACATACCACGCAGTTCAAGGTTGTCCACCTTGCGATAGCACTCCTGGAAGCCGTCCATCATCATGTTCTGGATCCCCGCGAAGGGATTCTGAAGTACCGGCGCAGCGGCAAGTATGGATGGAAGTTCGTGGCCGTGCTTCAGCTGTGGACGATACACTCGGTGGACTTTATCGCTGTCAAACGGCATAGCAGGGTTCATCAGTGGCAGAAGAAGGTGCTGAAAGCAAACGCTAAAAGCGTTAGCAAGCGCCGGTTAACCACTTCAGAGTAGCGCAATACACGCACCCAAATTTCTTATTGCATTCTTCGCAAGTAGTGGTAATTCTCTGTCGGATTTTTATGCAAAACCATGACCTCTGAAGTGACTTCCAAGAAGCCCCGATTACGTCCGTCCCCGGCGGGAGATAAGAAATTATCTCACGAGGTCTAATTTTTCAACGAACTTTTACTAAAGACACCGAAAAAATATAGGCGCCGCCTGTAGCACCATCGCGTGCTTGTCATCGTACCCGTCAACAGTTGCTAAAACATCGATCATCCGGCGCCTTTTTGTCGCCCCTCTGCCCCCTCCTCCTTCCTCCTCCTCCTTTTTCGACGCCCCTTCCAGAAAGCGTCCGAACTTCCATTTAAATTTTTGGGAGCTAGACCCTTAGTGACTCCCCCTGATGGTGACCATCTTCCGGCCGCCTTTTAAAATCTACTGACCCCTAATCACTAGTATGCTAATTATGGAAATACTATATGCATAAAAAACTCGACTTTGGCGCAAGTAAAAGAGTTGACTTGATGACCTCCGCCACTTACCACTTCGTGCCCAGCGTCCTTCAGTATTTCGCCTAGCCGAGTGTTGAATGCGGCATGGCTGTAGGACATCGAGTTCGAGAATAATAGCACCTTAAGCCGCTTTGTCGTCGCATTGACGCCGAGAGATAAAGCCAAGAATGCAACCACAGCACTAGCGAGCAGTTTCATCGCGAGCAGACGCTAGTAACGTGATGTGTGAGTGGGAATTTTAGTGGTCTATTCTGCTTCTTCTTCTGGCGTACTTGTTATCTTCATTCTTTGGAATTGCGTTCGTTTGTTACCTCCAACTAAGAAGCATGCCGTCTGCGGTTTCACGATAAGGCGCGAGTCGCAGGTGCTCCTCATAGCAGACCGAAGGAACTCCCATTTGTACTTGCACGTTCTTATCTGGCCCCTTCAGGAAGGAATCTCGTCTGGTCAAAGAATTACCCTCTATGGACGAATGCATTCAGACAAAAAGGCTCTCGTAGAGCAAACCATCTGTGTTCTAGCATAAAAGGTTTCCACGGCACGAGGTGTTCTCATGACCAACGAAAAACCGGAGAGTGTTGCCGAAACTGCTCTTAACTGCGTTTATGGATTCACAGTGGAAACATCTCCTTCCTTTTTGCTGCTCATTACTCATGCAAGGTACTCTTTTCGGTTGCAGTGCCGGTGTTGCGGTGACGGAACGGCGTTCGAGAATTTGAACTGATTGAGGGCCGTGGCAACAATAACACAAGGATAGACTGAAGCTCCACACATGAGAATCCTGACCACGTACCTATTAGTGGCCAATGGTCATGTTTTGAATTTAATCACTCTGATCACTCGAATAGACATTTGAGGGATCTTTCTCAACAAGACTGTCATGTGAGAGCGCAGGTTCGTAACACTGCAAACAAGTGTTTGGTCGTTAAATAACGGCCACTAACATAACAGGTCTGAAAATCCACTATTTCTAGCCTCCAGTTTTTCCGGCATTCCGTCTTGCTTCGTGCACTCTTTGAAAATGAAACTTTCTTCCGACGACGTACTGGAGGTGCTCACATGGCTCGACAGGGGCAACGTCGAAACATACTTGCTGGTTTGCGCGAGGCTCAACACGCTCATTGATAAGTCTTCTTCCTTACTGCCGCTGCGAACGATCTGTTGCGCCGCTATTCAGTACAACGAGCGGGAACGTGACTTCGAAGTCGACGTGCGCCTCGACTGGCCCGAAATTGATCCGGCGAAATGGCCTGGTTGTAAGCAGACCTTTTAAAAATATTATCCCAAGCTATTTTCCTGCACAACTGCCCTAGTATCTCGAACAGAGCTCCACTCCGAATACAGCCGCAGCCCAGAAAAGCCCATGGGCGAATAGTTTAAACGGTGAAATTTTACACATCTTGCACAGTTATAAGTATCCTAATTTAAAATACCGTATTTTCTCTAATTAGCCCCCTCCCTCTTTTTGCCGACCCCTCCATATTTTACCCTCCACCGTCTCACCCGAAATCTATAGCTGTCTGGGGATGTGCGTTCTTCTAAGTTAGGGCTACATTTGTTTAGATATCGACGAAGCAAGCATTTTAAGTCAGAGAACAAGACGTAAGGTTAAGCAACAAAAAGTTAAGAGCGTTCAAAATTTCGATCGAACAATAGCTTCCTGGGGCGGGGGGGGGGGGTTAATTAGAGGAAATACGGTACAAAAATTTTTTCCCGATTCCGAAAGCTGCAGGTACCTACTTGCGGCACTTTTCTCTATGCCCGGCTTTTGGTAACACCGGAAAAATGTGGTATCAACCATTTCAGGGGAAGGCAACGAATATGGTAGCGCTACGCTTTATTGGATACACGCAGAGCTCCAGCATCGCAAGTACTTCAGGAGGCAGGCAGGCTACCAGCATACCGAATATTATTCGGCAGTGGACCGCCTTGCCAGCGGAGGCGTCCCCTCGGACAGACGAGAAACGCAGCCGTTGAGGACCTTTAAAGTAGCGTCGCAGGAGCGTGCCATCGAAATCCTCGGAACGCACTTACGTCATTCGTATACAATCTTCCCTCGCATCGATGGTCTCGCACATGCCGATGCAACAACTGCACACTGGCAGTTTGCGAGGACGGTCTGCGTGAGTAGGCTACACGTTCTGCGCAACTCCTTTACCGAAAAAGCGACGTTGTTTTCCTTCCTGCAAACGTTCACCCATATCGACGCGTTGCACTTCACAAAACGGTAAGCGTACCAGTAAAATAGGCTCATTGGATTTCAAAGGGTATGACCGGCCGATGGCCCAAGGCGCATCGCGTATTTCACTCGGTCGGTGGAGGTCATTCTAATGTTCAATCCTTGTCGGCATAATTTCTTGTGACAACCCTCTGTGAATGAATGAATCCTTCTTAGGGCCTATGTGGTCGAGCCATTTGCCGTAAAAGTTTATTAAGGTTTGTGAATGGAAATCCTCACCGGACCTTTGGCAAAATGGCGCTATTGACCAGTAACAATCGCCTCTGCAAAACACACGAATCCATTTTTAGCGTCACGGACGATAAAGACACATCGCATTCGGAAATCGGTCATCTTCACGAGCAAGACGTAGACGATCAGACGCTCTTTAAATGCGCAGGCGTCGGTGTAACCTCAGCATGCATCTTTCTCAG
This sequence comes from Aphelenchus avenae, assembly GCA_020875895.1. Classification (NCBI taxonomy): domain Eukaryota; kingdom Metazoa; phylum Nematoda; class Chromadorea; order Rhabditida; family Aphelenchidae; genus Aphelenchus; species Aphelenchus avenae. The sequence goes on from JNEY01001406.1 coordinate 19,186, forward strand.
CGCGCACAACGTGACCGACGATGGAATACTGGGGTTTCTTTTCGATAATGGTCGCGCGAATGTGCTTACAAAGTATCGCTTTTTGTCGGTCCAGGATCCTTCCATCAGTCGCGAATCTCTGCAGCGCCTCATTCAGGTAGCTATGTTTGCTTAAACAACAATGCCCAGAAACCGCGCTTGCCTAGGCATGACCTGATGAACGATAAGGCATAATCGTCATTTAGGCATGCAATGGCTACACCTTCGAGACAACCGTGTGCCTTCGGCTAGAGACGCAGGGAAGCTTCAACGTGAACTTGTCAGGCTTTGATTTCGCTGGCGGAGACGTTGCGACCGTAGACCTTAATGACGTGTGGTGCTTGTGTGTCCGTCTACGTACTATCGACGAGAGAACGTACGACATTGTGGCGGCTCGTAAGCGCAAGGACGACGACCGAGAGCTACCTGCTCCTTTTGATTAGTTGTCTGTTCTTTCGGTGGTGAACTAAGTTCCTTGCTTCTTAACTTGCTTATCGCATTACTTCACTTGAAATGTAAATACTAGTGTACCTTTAATGATGCTTGCAAGACGGCTATTTTTCTAGTAGTAGTAGTATTAAAAAGCAGTTGCGACGTTTGAGAAAGAACTGGTCTTTCACCTACCCGCGAACATTCCGAATTAAAAGGTAACCGAATCTGTGCCTCTGTGGAAATGTGAACTAGATGAAGAAGGTCATGCTCGCGTTTATATTCCTGTGACGTCATAAACGCCATTTGATTAGGTAGATGTCATTTTTATCGATTCGCGACTAACTTTTTCCAGCTTTTCTAGCTTAGCTACAGAGGCATTAATGCAACGATTTCATGCAAACCGAATCAAGATATTGATCTAGTTGCAAAACGGATGTATCCTCCCATTCTTAAAGTGAATTTGAATACTCGGGTCCGGGTTTCCCCCCCCCCCCATCTTTGGACTGCCGGCTGGCGGTTTCACTGAGCATGTCAAGAGAAAACCGTATCTGGGATGTACGGGAAAGGTTTCATTTCCTGCGGGTTGTTGGTCGTGAACTAACAGCATTTCTGAACATTTGATATCAGAAACTATCGGTCTTGCGTCGCATGCACTGAGGGCTCGCGGAGTATTCCAGTGCCACCGACAACTGTCATGCCTATCGTGTGTCAGAGTTCAGTGATGCGAAGACCAGAAAGCCAACGAGTTAGGCCCCATGTTTTGCACACATTTGTGGGGCAAAACGTGGGAAACTATTCTCAGGTGGTATTGGGATCCCAAGAAAAGTGCACTGTGAGGCCTTGGTAATGTTGGGCTACATTATAGCGTCGTAGTGTACTTACGTGGGGCTTCGATTTCGACTTTTTAGTCGCTTCATACCCATCTCAAAGTTTTCGTCGCTGTTTACTTCGACCATTCACGTCTACGATGAAGCTCTCCGCCGACGACGTTATGGAAGTGCTTAAGTGGCTTGATCGAGACAACGTCGAAGCTTGCTTGCTTTTGTCAAGAAAATGGCTTGAACTTATTTGCGACGTCTCCTATTTGCTGCCGCTGAGGTCTATTGTCTGTGCTACCCTTCATTACAGTGCCACGAAGCGTACATTCGAGATTGTGATCCGCCTTCGCTGGCCAGGTGATTGTGACCCCAATGAATGGGTGCATGACGATTTTTGTAAGTGACAGCCTATCTCGGTATGCGGGTGCTATTACGTGAATTAGCATGTATACCTTGCCCCAGGAGCTTGTTTTTACAAAGGAGGTGGGGGTTGATATCGGTTAGGGAAACTCTTGAGGGACCGTCCAGAAAATGCAAGATCACAACGGGCCCATTATACTCCGTCATGTCCAGAACTCATCCAAAAATCACTAAATACGCCCACATGGTGCTATAAAAATACTCCTCTACGTCTAGTACAGGGCTGGGCACTTTTTTCGCGGGCCGAGACCGAGACCCGAGACTCGCAAATTCCGAGACCCGAGACACGGGACTACTCCCCTGACCCGAGACTAAAACGAGACCTAGACCCGAGACGAAAAATATTTTCTTTTTAGGACCTTTGTCTGCGGCGGGCCCAAAACGCCGCAGAAAAAAGCAAAATATCGGTTTCGGCCCATAAAATGGGTAGAATTTGGCATTGTAGAAACTTCCAAAGGAGGGTCCAAGGTACTTGTCAGGCGCCGGCCTTCGGCTGGCGCCGAAAAAGGTTGCCGTAAATTTAATTGATACAGAAACAAGAAAAAATCGTTAGTGGGGCCGAGACTTGGCAAAACCCGAGACCGAG
>JNEY01001408.1:0-10089 GCA_020875895.1 Aphelenchus avenae
TATCAGTTGTTGCGGTAAACCAATGCCTGCAGGCAAAAGTGCATTGGCCAAGCCCAGGGGAAAAATTCTAGGCCCAGCCCGACGACCTCCGGCACGGATTGACGACACCCGTTCCCGGCCCGATCGGGCATGAAGCACGAAAGATCGAAAATTTTAGAGGTAGGTCTCGGAAAAAAGCGCACAACACGACTGCTATCGTCGTCAACCACATACTTAGAATGATATCTACGGTGGCAACGCTAACTTATGCTGCGTACGAACGACTTCACCAAAGTGCTACTTTTGAAGGCAAAAACGATCGGCTTTGATTTCTCAGGCATGAGTCGGGCCTGGGCTGCCTGACCAGGCCGCTGTACAGGATTCCAGGCCCGACCCGGCTATGATCCCCGTCGAGAGTACCATTTGGGGCATCGGCTCACATTTACCCCGGGCATACCAGAACGCACATTCCCGTACACTACTCGAAACTTTTAGCGGAAGCACTCGATGCGGTACCGCAGAACTTCAAGGGCAACAAGGACGCGTGCGGTACAATTTGGTAAACGCCCACGGGCCGAGGACGTGATTCTCGAAGACAAATGTCCATCGTTTCGTACCCGTCATTTGAACTCATAAGCTCGTAAAAGATTATGTTTCCCAAGGCATCGAACACGCGTTACACGTACATGTCTGTCTGCATGTCGGCCCATGCACATAGTGCCGACAAGGAAAGGTGATGCCAACCCCCAAAGAACGGCCTGTTTCGCAAGGGTTATCTTATCGCTTTCCAGGTCTATCACCACATCGCGTCCTACGGTGCGCTAAAGCGATCGTTAACAGAGTTGATCGATTAAGTTTGCCCATACAACCTAGCGGATCTCGTTCGCCAGACAGTTATTGCAGTGCACTGCCGTTCTTTGTTTGAATGTGAATTACGGAACTGTTCGCAGCAGACGGTGGACAGCTCTTAAACTGTTCGGCTCGATTTCAGAGTGAGATAGAAGGGACAGAGCCGACACACGCAACCCAAACATATCCTGGCGAACGCGTTCGACGTCATACCAACGGATGGATTACGTAGGCAAACAGGTACCGAAGGTAATTGCTTGGTGAAAGTGGCTCACAACCAACGAACGATTCAGACCAACGACCGGCCCTATAGATGCGCCTGGACCGATTGTGGGCGCAGTTTTAACCGCAAAGACCACCTGACTAATCACTACCGAAGACATACTGGCGAAAAGCCACACAAATGCGAATATTGTTCGTGTGCGTTTGCCACCAAAGCTCACCTCGACCGACATCGGCACACACACACGGGTGAACGACCCTACAAGTGTTCTTGGGCTGGTTGCGACTACCAAAGTGCGCAACCTTCCTCAGTGCTAATCCACCGTCGGTACCGGCACACCTTCGAGAAACCGTTCAGTTGTCCCACGTGCGGGGAGAAGTTTGCGCAGAGCGCCAACTTGAACCGCCATCAACAGAAGCATTCCACCGGTCTGAACCGAAACAAAACGGGCGGCCACGAACTGAGCGTTAATATCGGGAAAAAGTAACTTGAGGTCCATCGTACTTTGTATGAGGAACTTTATTCAGCCTCCGTACACGCATAAGCAGAGGTTTAGAATTAGGGTGTTACTTAGGACTTACTTTGAGGATTAGGAGGCCTAAAATCGTAGCGAGGCATTTTAGCAGCTGTCAAGAATGAACTTGCATTGGGAAATGCATTTCGGGCACGGCGCATGTCTGTGAAGTTTTAGTATATTAAACAATGCTCACCACTTTAGTGGGCAATTGAAATCTTGTCCAACCCGAGTAAATTGACAGCCCATTTCATCTTCCAACCCACGGATGCCGTAGTTTTACAGTTATCCGCAAAGTACCGGTAGGATGCATACCCGCCGCGTATCGTCGAACGTCAGAAAGATCGGATTCAGCTGGAACTTTCGCGATCACGACCGTCACGTGTCGACGGAGACGAATGCCGATGGAGTGACGGAGGATTTTGAGATCGTGCTCGAAGACTTCGAATCGCCGCTATCGTCTGAACGCGATTGTATGGAGAATTGGGAGAGTGATGATGGATCGAAAGCTGTCAGCTGCGCTGCAACAATGACGACAGTCGCGACGGGTCATGATACAGAAATTACAGGTACGGTTTGTTACTCGGAGTGTCTTAGTCGATCATAAGGGAAAGCTTTAATGAATTCAGAATTTTTGCCATTCCGAAGCGTTCTTTTCCACTGGCATTCTTACTAGCTTAATTAGCTTACATGACTACGTGGTAACAAATTAAGTACCCGCTGCTTTGTTATCTATGTCTATGCGATTGTTTTAAGGATGTTTAGCATGGAACGCAGCTATGGCTGGTACAAACGGCCACAAGGAAGGTACTTCACGCCAGCGGAAGCCAATACGCACCAGCGTCTCGGTCCCGAACACTTCGCAGCTCCCGGATGACCCGGACGAAGAAGTCGAGTTTCTTGGCGCTACGCATTCCGAACGTAGTCACCGTTGGCAGTGGCCCGACGTAGATATCGTCGGCATGGCACCTGGCACTCCTAGTGACAGTCAGGAGGTCACAGCTGGACCGAATGAAGCCACGGTGCCGCGGGGACCAGCTGAGTCAGCTCCGATCAGCGTGCCACTCACGCCGCCACCGCTATCCGCCACGTTTCGACGTGCAGGTCGCAGTGATACTCCAAGCCGACGTTCTTCGGCTTCTGGAACCTTGGAGCCACCGGAGCAGCTAGTCACACTGCGTCAAGCCAGGAAGACCACACTCTTGGCAACATCGACTACCAAGCCGCCAGTAGGGTACATCACCAATTTCGGGAAGGCCCACATAGCAGCAGATGGCGCTTCTGCGTTCTTTACGTAAGTACTTTTTGTGGTCCTAAAACAGGCTAGTCCCAGTTTATTTTTTGTGGAATCCCTTCTCAAATCATACGCTCATCGAATTCGAATACCTGACGCTCATGACTTTTTTAAGGGACGTTCTTGGAGTGAATTACACGTTCGAGCAGCTGGATGTGCTGTGTGAGACAGTCAACGGAGAGCTAGTCGAAACGCGTGTTTATCAGTGCAAGACCTGCATGGAAGGTAAGGCAGACGCTCTAGATGCATCCGGAAATCACCTGAGAGGAGGTACAGTTCTTTAGCTGCTAAGCACTATGGCGTGGTCATCGACCTTCCGCGCGTGAAGACAGTCAATGGATACTTCGTAGACGTCGATCCGGGACGTCCGCTAGGTAAGCTTAAGCGGCTTTGACATGCACAGGGCTGATTGTGTGCTAGAACATTTGCTTTTAGGAAACACTCACTTGTGCACGCGCAACTTCTACAGCTGAAGACAACCAGTCACTCCGTATAAACCGCTTGTGGTTGGTTGCAGCGCCGTTCGTTTCTACCTATACGCTTTGTTTTACCTAGTCGTACTTTTCTCGGAATACGATGCATTATTATTTTGCCAGTAAATCGACGTTGTGTCATGTGTTCTATAGGGTTACGCTTACGCTGACACGAACCATGTGACATGCTATACTAGCAAACAAGCAGCAAAGTGGCTCTAAACGCCATAATAGTCATTCAGCGACGAGCGATTTGCTGACTCATTCCGTTTGCTTTGCAGGACAGGCGTCGTTAGTTCGCGTGAGGCTTTCACAACCGTCTGATGCGTGCGATACGCATTTTCTGCTTCGTTCCGTGCTTCTTTTTTGCGTGGGAATTCTCAAGATGAAGTGGGTGCTGACATCCCTAGTGATGGCGGTCTCATACGTGCGGAGTATACCGCGTTCTCGCAATGAGTGGAAAGCTTGGCGTGATGCTAAGCTAGCACGCATTCGATTTGCCTACACGAGCAGAGAGAACAGCGACTCAAATTCAATTTCAAGCTTTTACCCGCCATGCAATCATTTTATGCGCTGCTATTCTCCATTCTGTATCAGTAATGGATGTTTTAACCCGATCATTTTAGAATGTCGCAAGCGAAAGCACCGACGCTGTTCAAGTGCGTCCAGTGTGGCAAGGAGTACAACAAGGTCTCGTCGTTCCGGGTCCACATGTGGGCGCACCGCGGTAGGTGAGGCTACGCTTAACTAGGCCTAAAGTCGTTTCAGAGAAGCTGCACGAATGCGACCAGTGCGAGAAGAAGTACAAACGACGCGAAGCTCTGCTCGAGCACAAGCACATTGAGCACACGGCGGATGGACACTTCGAGTGTGATGAGTGCGAGAGGAAGTATACGCGGCGCAGAACTCTGCTCGAGCACAAGCGGATTGCGCATGCGGAGGTCGGAAAATTTGAGTGTGAGCAGTGCGGGAAGAAGTACACATGGCGCGGAAGTCTGCGCGAGCACAAGCAGGCTGCGCACGCCAAAGCCGGGCGATTCACATGCGACCAATGTGGCAAGATCTGTCCGCACAAGCAGGCGTTGCGCACTCACAAACAAGTTCATTCCGAGCGTACGTTCGAGTGTCTTGTTTGCGGCAAGACAATGCCCCAGCGAAGCTCATACCGTCACATGAAAACCCATACAGGTGAGTTCGGTTGACTAACCCTTAACCCGTAACTTAGCGACTGGATTTTTACGATTTGTAAGTTCAGGACAGCCGTGCGAATGCGACGTGTGCGGGTCGATTCATCCAAACCCACGGTCACTAGCTCGGCACAAACGGAGTGCACACTCGGAGGCTAAGCACCGATGCGAGCACTGCGGGAAGGTGTTCAGCTGGGCAAGCGACCTTCGCAAACACATGACCATACACGACGGTAGGTCCCTGCTTAACTCCGCTGAAGAGCTTTTGGATACTTCTATGTTGCCGTGGACTGATTAGCGATGTTCAGAGAGACGCGAAGAATATCGATGCGCTCGGTGCCGGCGGTCTTTTAATAGCCGTGCCACACGTGAACACCACATGCTAACTGTGCATTCAGGTACTGTTCATTACTTCTTTTCGAACGCAACAGAGCATCATTTTAGACTCCCGCTTCACCTGCGACTCCGAGTGCGGCCTGCAATCAGCGACCCGCTCGGAGTACCTTGAACATCTAAGACGTCGGCATGTAGCGCAGCACCCGGCCACCTGCAAGTGCGCTCCGGTCGACGTAAAGCGGGCTCAACAAGTTGCGACGAACATGGGACAGACCGCGTTCGTGGAGGCGGACGGGACGATGAAGTGCATCGATGGCTGCTGCGACTTCGAGACGACCTGCGCTCGCCAGATGGAGTCGCATAAGGAGCAGTGCCACCACGACTCGTACCAGCCGGTCCTGCACTGCAGAAGCTGCAAAACTTGGTTTACCAGCCCGTGGGCCCTTAGGAGCCATAACGCCGTCAAGCACCAAGGAGAGAGGCGCTTTAAATGTGACGATTGTGGTTACGTCACCAACAACCAGTTCGGTTTCACGAAACATCAAACAAGTTGTCAGCAAGGAAGAGCGCTAGGCAACATCAGACTGAAAATAGTGAGTTTTATGCGAGCGTGCAATAGTTTGCTAGCAGCCTGGAGCTGAAAACGAGCTAAGTCTAGAACTTCTAGGCAGAACCCACGACTGAAAACCTGGACATCAAGCAGGAGCCGCCGCGCGACGTGTACCAATTTGGGCCAAAATTAGGCGAAGGGTGGGTTGCGCCCCACCACTTAAAGAGGTGCGCAGCTTGCTTTAGCGGATTCGGGAAGGTCTACGAGGCGGTGAAGACGGGAGAGTACACGCCCGTGAAGTACGCCATCAAGGAGGTCGGACCGAAGGGCGGAAAGTCGGCGGAACTCGAAGCGAAACGCATGCGACAGTTCGAACACAAGGTAGGACGTTCACTAAGTCCACGTGAAGTGACAACCTCACTAGAACTTGATGGCTCTGCTCGAGTACTACGAATGGAAGGAGGAAGGTCGGCTCTCGCGCTTCATCGTAATGGAATGCTGCCGTCCCGGCAGTCTGACCACCATGCAGAAGCTCATCCAGTTCCAGTTCGAGGAGCACCACGTCCTCTACGTCCTCAAGGAGGTCGCCTGCGGCCTCGAGCATCTTCACGGGTGGGTGCATAATCTAGTATGCGTTTTGGCAAGCTATTTTACAGCGCCGGAGTGATTCATCGTGACCTGAAGAGTGCGAATGTGCTCGTCAACGAGGGGGCCGTGGTGAAGATCGCGGATTTCGGCGTGTCGACTGACGAGCGCATCGCGTAAGCGGCTCACGGTTGCTCTATGACTTCACTTGCTTTAGGTTCAACTGCAGAGGCACCCCCGGTTGGGAGGCCCCGGAAGTCGTGGCCGCAGCGCTGACGGGGATTACAGGCTTGAAGTCGGCGTACACGCAGAAAGCCGACGTATACTCGGTCGGCGTCTTGGCTATAGACTGCTTTCTGCCTCGCGAGACACTGCCCACGGTAGGCTACTGCTTGCCAAGAAGCGCGAACTTTTCCCCCATTTAAGGACTTTTTCCACAAGAAGAAGGTCGAGAGCGAGTCCTTCGCGGAGACTCAGCTGCAGCGCATCGAGGACGATCGACATCTGCAGTTGTCAAAAGCGTTCAAGGACCTCGTGACCGGTTGCCTGGCGCCGATGACGACTCGTCTCAGCGCGGCCGCCGTTCAGAAGGTTCCGGATGTGAAGAAATCGAGCATCGAGCCCTTCAAGTTGCTGGTTGCGGAGTGCTTAAGGTGAGCTTTTATTTTATTCCGTCGGTTGCTTGGTTCGCATGGTCCTTCTATCGGGCCTAAAATTAACACTACCTTCTGAATAAATGAGATGAACCGGTTCAGGAAGCAGAAGAAGAAGGAGGAGAAACGAAGCACGCGCCGTAGGAAACCGACGATCGACACGGAGGTATTTAGCCTGTTCTCTTCGCCAACACCTCCTTCCGGACCAGCACCTAAGTCCGATGCAGCGTCCAGCCAACCTACTTCTACCGGCGGTCGCCACCAGCAGCCGTCGACGTCTTACGGACTGTCCAGTCTCTTCTCGGCCCCTGCCGAGCGCAGTCAGCAAGCGCCGATGTCTACGAGCATGTCGAGCCTCTTCTCCAAGACTCGGGCTAGCACCCACCGCGGGCATCCAATGACGAACACGACGGCGGTGTCCAGTCTCTTCCCAGCCTCTGAAGCACGCAGTCAGCAAACATCAAGCTCTGGGGGAATGTCAAGCCTCTTCTTCTCAACGGCCAGTTCTCGATCATGACAGTCGATGCCATTTACAATGAAATCAAGACTGTTCTTTATGTTCTTCGTAATTGCACAACATGTTGATTTGTAAATGTTTGCAATTTAAACTGTTGTTTTCGTTGCCAGTCGGAGTCTTTTTAGGCAGGTGACACAAAGGATCTTAGAAGGGCAAAGCCTTAGGAAGGCCCTCGTCCATGAGAAATTCACAGTCCATGGAAATCCGCACTTTATGAACGCCCTTGGCTTTGTCCGCAAACATGCGAGGTTCACAAGGCCTTTGTTGACCTCTGAAGATGTTAGAGCTCTCGCGCTCTCGGACTTATGTAGTGTAATCGTTCGGTTAGAATGGTTTTTCATTGGTTCTGAGCGGAGGGATTGACGTTATTTATAAGCCCGGCACAAAGCCACGGACCCTTGTACGGCAGCGTCATGGTGACCGAAGACTATGATCGATAGCTTTGCTAAGCAGAAATCGACCAGAAGTGTCGGTACTTTCGGTCAGACATGCCATGAAGCACTTGGGATTACCTTTTGACACGCCGATGTCTCTCCAAAGAAATGCGAGTGCCTATGGCGGCACTCGACACGAAAACTGCGGTGCAGGCAAACGAAATGTCTATTTACACACAGTATCTAGCAGATTTCTTTAAACTAGGAAAACAACTACTTTCCCGTGGACTTAGCATGGATGGACTACGCCATTATTTGTTCGATCGGTCCAGTTGTATACGGCCCGATCTACCCGTGCGTTTCAGTCCAAGTGCAGTTGAGCGAAAACCGCTGCCAAATGGGTCCATCCAAACTGTAGCCTTATTCGCGGCCCGAATGCAACTTTCGTGAAGCCAAGCGTATGCTTTTTTCGGGACAAATGTTTCGTTTACTAGGCTCAAATGTGCAATGCCAGAATTGTCGTGGTTCACCGATATCCCAAATCATTCGAATAGGCAACGTCCGCATCGGTTTAGACGCGATCATACGCGTGTTCTGAGTCATACTCAATTGTAGCTCAATGCTTGACGGCAATGTAAAGCCGTTCGCGAACTCACTTACAGTCCTGTACACGTTTAAATGCCAAGCGTTTAGCGCGCCATTCACTTCCCTCATACGCCGACACCTTCAGCTACGCTCTCGACAATCATGGACTTCCTGGAGTGCTGCACTTGCGGCGTTTGCATGGAACTCTTCGACGATCCTCGCATGCTCAGTTGCGGTCACACTTACTGCCAGAAGTGTATCGCGCCCCTGCTCCATGGCCTTCCGAGGAAGGCAAGTTGCCCTGAATGCCGCTTCGAGTCGAGGCAGCCATTGAACGGGTTCCCGGTGAACTACGGCGTTCGTGGTAAGCACTCCATGAGGAATGGTAGATACTGAGCTTGACAGTTTCAGGAATGGTCAGCAAGGTTCGCGCTTCGTCTGGCGATCGAGGCGTCGGTTCTTGTGGACGGTGCCAGAAGAAGGCCCTCCTGTCGGAGCTTTTCTGCTGCTCCACCTGCGGGGAGTGGGTGGTTGAGGCGGTATGAAAAACCTTAGTTCGGTGGACGAAACCTGCGTGTTTTAGTCCCGCCTCTGTGGCTTGTGCATTGCAAAGTGGCACAAGGGACACGACTACAAGGAGCTCGAGCTGGCGTCCGAGCAGGACGTCGACGAAGCGCTTAAGAAGATATCGAGCGCCCACGAAGTTTACAGCAACAACAAGAACGAGTTAACCGAGATGAAGGACATGAACGGTGATGCAGTGATGCGGCTTGAAAAGGTAAATTCTATACCGCGCTAGCCAACAATGAATATACGCAAGGCGGCTTTGTCCAGGAACGCGTAAGCCTCACAGGACACGTCCATAACAAGGACGCGCAGCTAGGACTGTTACAACATAAAAATTCGGCACGAAAAAAGCCCGCTTAATGTTAGTCGTAGGATAAAAATTTCGTGAAAATTAGCTCTGATAATGCCCCACGGCAAACCAGTTTATTCAGTGCATGTGCCCTCCTGATCATTCCGATCATCCTACCCCTTGAACCTCACATAATTCTGGACTCAGTCTCATGTCCTCTCTCTTTCAAGCACCGAATGAATGACACTGGACTCTGGTTTCAGCGTCTGGACGAGGGAATCGCTTCGATTCGTATGCTCGTGACGGACATCTGCAACGGAACGACACTGACGAAGGACCAGCTCTGGGACAGGGTGCAGCACGTCGAGCAGTGTGGACAGAAGGCAAGCTGTAGAGTGACGGAGCAACCTGTACAGCTGCGGTGTTTAGGCCGACGTTGCTGCCGCCCTGAGAGCCCTTCGCGAATGCAGGCGCAACCTCCACAAGACCTCAGCAGTTCAGCCGACTTCCAGTGGTCCAGTGCCCGGTTTCGCAACGCGCGAATCGCTTGACGCAGACGACGTCAGGGCAACGGCGTGGCGGCGGCGTTTCAACGCTCTCCAGCAACAGTTCGAGTTTCCTAGGGCTGCGGGAGTAGACATTTGCGCACCCTGGCATGCTGACCTCTAGGGGCCATTCGTCGCATCATGGCTTCGCTTCTCGGCAACGTGTAGCTCTTTATGCTGATGCTCACCAATTAGGCCCATGGCTGCGCTGTTCTATCCCAACTGTTAACGTTAATTGTCCATTCCTCCCATTCGCTTTACGATATGCCTTTGTCCGTTCCGCGACACAGCTGTTGTCGACTGAGGCATTTGGTTTCCCTTCTGTGGCAATAAAGACTTAACCGATTTAGCGCTCGTTGTTAGTAGTCGGTGTAGGACAGTTTTTAGAGTAGCATTTGCACTTGTCATCCGATAGATAAACTTGACTAGGTATAACGACGATTCGGGAACCATCACGACGATTCGGGAACCGACGTTTCGGGAACCGACGTTTCGGGAACCGACGATTCGGGAACCCGATATTCGGAACCGGTCAGGGCCGTATGCAGGATTTCAGGATAGGGGGGGGG
>JNEY01001409.1:0-16018 GCA_020875895.1 Aphelenchus avenae
TTTTGGAGGTGGGGGGGGGGGATTGTCGGGGCGTGCTGGAGAACGCATTTTTCCTATACTCATGTACCTTTGAAAACCGCTTGTAAAACCGAACTAAGGGCAAAGAAGCATGAATCTGCGGAAAAATTTTGATAAAAACATTCCCCTTCCGATAAAATTCTTCCCTCCCGCCTCGTCGTAAATCCGGGTGTTGTTCGGCCCCGCAACCAGTGGCCCCGGTAGAGGAAAGCGGTGATCCTTTAGTAACCGTGCCAAAAATGCGTGATTTAGCACGCCGAGAAAATGGTTGGCGGGACTAAAACCTATCACAGGTTAGCCCAAATTTTTGTTGTTGTCGTGTGCGGTGATCTTTTTCTTTGAATCTAAAGGTTAATTGGTGCTGGACCCCTACGGCTTGCCCGGCTTTACAGCTTGCGGGGCGTATAGACGGGCTAAACGATACCTTACCTTAAACGACGTATCTCACTTCGAGTAGACGTGTGCCGTCGTTGGTGTTGGTTGGCGCGATATCTTCCTTGTACTCGCTAAAGAAACGCCCTACATTGGCCAAGTAGACTAAAACGGCAGTGTCCAAGTGCTCGAAAAGAAAACAAGCCCTTATGAGTCCGGCCCGATCTGATTCACGAAAAACATGCCTTTATTTGCGGGGGGCGCGGTCAGGTCACCGGAACGGGGACAAGGGGAACCGATCCCTAATAGCAAACGTCAACAGTGCCATCACAGTAAAGTACCATTCCCTAGACAGTAGACGGAAACGTACATTCCACCGTTGTCGAGCAGCATGCCGTGTTTACGGCGCAGCGACACTCTTCCGACGCCGCCGCAAGTGACAGCGGAAAGAGCTAGACGGCGACGACCATATGAAACAACATTCTCGACTACGGGCGGTCGTGAATGAGAAAGTCGCTGTCGAGAAGCCGTAAAACGTCTAACGCGCTCACTGCGCTTGTTTAGCCGACTTGATTAGACGTCAACCTAGCGTAAAGCGCGCCCATTCGTCTATTCGCCCATCGCTCCGATACGGCGACCAGCGCTCCCGATGTCGAAATGGATCTCAATATCATGCTCATCGGCTTCGAGCGCATTCCTCATTCCGCTGGAAACCATCGCTTGCGCCCTAACGGAAAGTACGCTAATAGATGCAGGCACTTCGTCATTCAAGGAATTTGCGACGCTGCATACCCATATTGTAGCCAGTGTTTGTACCTTTGGCTTTTTGCAACTAGGTTCCGTATTTTCTCTAATATAGGCCCCGGGGCCTTTATTTTTCGTGATCCTCCGGAGGGGGGCCTTAATTAGAAACGGGGCCTTTATTTTTCGAAGCCCGCCTCTCTTCAGTGCAACGTGCCGAATCACTGGTCAGCTTTGGCCTAGATGCAACAAACTTTACATTTTTGACGTCGTATTCAGTGTTTTCCATACTTAAATTATGATATCATCGTTCATTATCATACACGAAGCCATCAGATGTCTCTACCACTCCCAAAAAGGCGCTGGTGTCCTGTGCCAAAAGCATCGCATCCGCATGGGCTCATCCCACAATGAGAGAGGGCTTCTCGGATTATTAACCACGGCGTTTACAAAATAAAGCTTTTCTGACGTTAACCAGGGGATAATTTCATTTGCTTGAAAATGCATGCATCATGCTAGGTAAGCTTCCATGCGCATGCGAGTCACGCATAACAAGCTGTACCGCATCGTACGTACCAAGCGGTATCGCATGTAGATGCATGCAACTAACACAGAAATATGAATTATGAACATAGACCCAGAGACATAGGCAAGTAAAAGACAGTATCACGTGTTTGTGTTCCTCTTCCTGCTTCGCATGTTCCTGCGTTGCATGCCCTGCTTCGCATGCTTCTGCCGAGCAAGCTCGTGCGTTGCATGCTAATGCTTCGCATGGTCAGGCCTAGAATGCAAATGGTAACGCAGGGGATAATTACGGAAGAGTTCCCTAAAAGTTAAGCCCTGCTTTGCCTGTTCCTGCTTTACATGCTAATGCTTCGCATGGTTAGGCCTAGAATACAAACGGTAACGCAGGGATAATTTCGGAATAGTTGCCCTGGCTTCGCCTGTTCCTGCTTCTCATCGCAGGAAAGAAGGCGATATTCTGCTCAATCATCCTAAGCAGGGGTTTGAAGCATGGTGATTCTGTCGCCATGCTATGCGGGGCGTATAACGCCTATCTTATGCGGGGCATCTGGGAGTCGGGATAATGGTCCTGCTTGTGATGGCGAGCCCGATATTGCATCCGTTGGTTAGAAGGCAAGCGTGTTTGGTAGGCGTGTCGGAAGGTAAACTCTGTAAACAGGGCTGCTTGAAATAATTTATGCCCAGAATAAGCGTATGTGCTTGGTATAAGTAATCCCCGATAGCGTCGCCGGCATTCGGAGTTCCAATTCTGAGACATCCTTAGTCAAAGACGTATAGGCCGATCCAATTTTCGAACAGTTAATGCAGACGTAAAAAAAACAAGGCAGGTGGATTGTATGATGAAGCTATCACAAGCGCTGACTGTGCAAACGACGCTTGTACTCGTTGAGCAAGAGCACCACGGTTTCCTTGCTGAACTGCGAAATCATGTCCACGGCGGTGAGCTCCTCCAGGTCTTGCAGACTCAGCGCTGCCAGCAGCTGCTCCTAAACGCAAGTGTATGAGCCCGTGGTATATCGCTCAAATACCATTTTGTCCCACTCGTTCAGTTAGAGCAAGTCAGACAAACAAAGCGCATTTGTTTGCTGTTTCCAGCCGATCATAGTAGTGTCTTACCTTCAAGTCGTCCAGGCTGCATTTCTCGAGAATCGGGATGGCCTCGCTCGGTTTCAGGTCGTTGACGAGAACGTGTTCGCACTCCTGCAGTATCTCCCTGGCTTGGAACCGATCGGCCAGTGGCATCACAGCGGCAATGTTGTCTTCTTAAAAGAATCGTATGAGCAAAAAGAGAACAGGGGAAAACATTCATATGTTCTGCTAGAACTTACCAATGACCGCTCCGCGATAAACGACTTTTAGGAACTCGGCAAAATCATCGGCACCAACATCGTTCAGGCGAAGCTCGTCCTTGTCGGCACCTTCGAAGCCGCCGTTGAAAGCGGCGTCGAAGTAGCCGCAGTGAACCGCAAGGGCCTACAAGTACATATTACTGAATTGTTCATTTATATGCAGTGTGAGCTTAGGCTTACGGTCGATCCTGAGACAACCGAATCTTAGGCCCTTTTCTAGCTCTGGCTCGGTTACAGGAATAGGTTATCCTCAAATTTAGACCGAGACCACCAAAATTATCTCGGGAAACCGCGACCGGGTCCTATGCCTGCCCGGTTATGGGCCCAAAAATTGACAAACTTCTTTCGACATCTTTTGTTCCGTTGTTGTAGGCCCTTTTTCCGAAGTCAAGCACGAAAATAGTGTCTTAGCACATGGGGTACCAGGCCAATTTCCAGGCTTCCTCCTAGCTCCCATTGAAAGATACTTACTCCTTTGTTAGCGTAGACATAACGATCTCCCATGACGATCTTAACGTCCGTGCAACGACGCTTCACTCCACGAAGGCCGTCGACAGCTTCGCTAGCTGCGGGTAAGGACGCCATGATGTTGCACACGATGGTGATCTTTCCGTCTTTGAGGTATCCGTTTGATGGCTTCAGGAGATCCTACAACACTACTAACGGTTTTTCGCTCTAACGCGCTCGAGGCACTTTTTGTAAATCATTTTTCGGAAAGATTTACTCGGCCAAACGAAAAGTCCGGTTTATGGTCCAGAAAATCTTTGGCACACAATGGAATAATTTCGGTCACATTAAATGCATGTTTTGCCAACGTATTAACACGGTTCATTCGTTTTTTTATTTTTATATTTAACTAGCGCAAATGCGCGCCCTCCGGGCGCGCCCTTTGCCATGAATTTTTACTGTCGCCAGGGCCAGCCTTTTGTTCTCGGTTCGACGTGTAAAAATGGATCGTTATCACACTTGTAACATCAAAGTGTCAACCTGTACTAATAGAGAAATAAAATATCATATTCGTACTTTCTTTACTGTGGCGGCTTAGTGGTTCCCACTCTACATGAACGTTGCTAACCACAAGAACGGATAAAGCACTTGCGCAAAAGACGGACAAATATACAGGCTTAAGTGGTTAAATGAGAAGATGCTGAAATTCACAGAGGTCTTTGTGGTGATGCGTGGTGCTGTTCAGTTCCTTCGGGTACGCTTCGTCTGCGGAATCTAAAACAAACTTTTTGGAATTCCCAGTAGATTAAAAGTCTTACGCCATTAGCACGGGCCATCGCATTTCCGTAGCCAACCAGGCTATTGCTTTCACGCTTGATCGGTCGCTTGTCCGTTAACTGCACCTCAACACCTGCACTGCCTTCATCATGATCAGATGAAAGACCGAGGCCAGCGTCTTGCAAGATCTGCGCAAGAGCATCGCTAGTAGCGCTAGACATGAGGACGGTTGATGAGGAGACGCTGTCCGATGACGACGGCGTCGACTCGTCCTCTTCGGTAGTTGTTTCGCCACACACGAGGTCCGTCGGGGGCACGGCCTGGGCCGCCTGAATTAAGCTTCTTAAAGCCCTGTCGCAAAGAACCACTAACGTCGTCTCCTTGGTGGGCCGTCGATTTGCCATCCCCATAGACGTCCGCGTTCCGGGAAACTCCTTCGATAGTGAGCACCTCAGCAGTCTTCTTCGCTTTGGCGGATTCGTCGTCCTCCACGAGATCTTTCCAACCACCAATACTTTTCTAAAGCACTATAATTATAGGAGAAAACCAGATAAATGAGAGGCCCTGTGGATTTTTGAAACTTTGTAGGTCGCACTTACCCGGTCAGTGCCTTCTTCAAGAACATGGAAGTCAGCTGGACACCAACAACCATTGTGAAGCGCCTATCTGCAAAACAGTATAAAAAGCTGTGTGCTTGACATTCCCAACTTACTGGTTTTCTCGACGGATCCGCACATACGCACAACGGAATTGACTGCCAAGTCTACGGTCCATTCCTCATCGGCGCCAAGCAGAAGAATTTTGAGAGCCATTGAGCGTCTGTCCACCAACGTAACGAATCCCACATAGCCGTCGTCGGTCTTCTCGAAGCGCTTGGCGAGTTTCACAACCACGACTATAAAACCTAGTACATTGTGAGAGCGACACGACCACGTACAGCAGTTGGTCCGCCCGGTTATGCGCTCCAAATCGGCTGCTTCGTAGTCGGGAACAGCAACTGAAGAGGATTCGTCCACTTGGAGCTCTGGTTCGCCGTCAAGCACTTTCATTTGGTTGAACGGGATGGTAAAAACCAACTCGTCTTCTAAACCAGATTTTCACAATTTTTTATTCAAAAATCAAAACCTTACTTTCCTCTGCCACCATTCCCTCAAAGCACAACGTCGTGTCGGCAGGAACATTTTCAACACTGACGGGCGCTTTGGTGACTCTCAAGACGGCTGCCAGGAACTCCTCTCCTTCTTCAACGAAGATTCGACCAAGATGGTGATCGCCGAATGGTTCGAAGGGCGATGCCAAGGAACACTTCACGCCTGCAAGAAGCAACTTAAACTTATTATGACCAACAAGACGCGAGTTCATCTGCTCTTTAAAGCCTTACGATGCACGACTTTAGCGAAGCCAGCCGGGTCCTCGATTTCTTGGACCGTAGCATAAGCAGACAGCTTTCCGCACGAAGACACCTTCTCCTCGAGCCCTTTGAAGGAGGCAGAATGAGTCGCAGAGACGTTCCCCTGGTGCACCACGGTAACTTCGGATGCCCCGTCGGTGCTTCCATATTCACCGAACGCAAGGTCGTGCCAAGATTCGACGACGAGTCTCGGCGAACCATCTGAAAAAAAGGTTAGCTATTGAATGACAATAAGTCAAAAATACCATTGTCCTGGCGAATTGTACCGGTCACGACCATGACGGTTCCCGGGCAAACGTCTTCCTTCTTCTCAAGGGAGGCGCCTTTGATGACGCAGAACATGCGGAGAGTGTCTGCTTCACCAGGGTACTGCATGACGACGTTGCCGATCAACACCGTATTTTCGCGATCAAGTACCATGCGCTCAGTGGTTATCTGCACGCCTAAAAATAAGTAAACGTCATGACGGCATTAGTAACTCCATCGACTCACGTCGCCGGACGTTGTTGGAACTTTTGATTTCTCGAATGCTAGAGAGCGGCAGCTCAGGCAGCGCGTATTCGTTCTTCAAGACCTTGACCTTGCTGTGCGAAGTGTACTTGAATTCTATGGCCAGTGTACCGACTCGGTAGGAGACGAACTTCGCCTCGGTCACTATGAACTTTTCCAACTGCACCAGCTAAAAACG
This sequence comes from Aphelenchus avenae, assembly GCA_020875895.1. Taxonomy (NCBI): domain Eukaryota; kingdom Metazoa; phylum Nematoda; class Chromadorea; order Rhabditida; family Aphelenchidae; genus Aphelenchus; species Aphelenchus avenae. Next base: position 6,329 of record JNEY01001409.1, read on the forward strand.
GCTGTTAAGCATTGCTTCGTTAGTCACCGTACCGCATTCAAGGGCAGCACGCACTGAAGCTGAAACGAAGGTTGTGGTCCAAACGCGTTGACCTTCACGATCTCTCGTTCGTAGTTTTCGAGCAAGGCCTCGAACTTGAGGAATTCACCGCCCTCGCGCTTCTTCACGGGAAACGGTCCGTTTACCGAGACAACCTTCGCGGCAAAGTCCTAAAACGTCACAAATAATAAATATTGCGCACCAATTTTAATCAGCGTGGTAAAGTGTGGCGACAACCCAAGTTAGACTGTTCAACAAGACTACCCCAGTGTCAACGATATAACATAAAATCCTCTAGAACGCTCGCAGTTAGATGACAGCCGTCTATAAACTTACACTTCATCGTCCTTCCTATACGATCGTAGCGCAGCAGATTTGACTGTCTCGTCGTTAGCCGTGATGAAAGGTCCCCAGCGGCGCACCAAGCGTTCTTTCATGCAGACACCGCACGAACGGTTAGGCCGAAAGAATGGGGAAGCCGACGCTTGTTGACCGCTATTGTTTCCCGCGTAAAAGCCCGTTTCGTTCGCCAGGCAAGCGCTCGCTTTTAAACCTCGCAGCAGAAGTGTGCCATTCGCAGCAAGCGAACACTTAACCATTCATCGAGGCTACACCCACTTTCTGACTATGATGGAACAGAAGAAGCTTTTACTGACAAACGCAGAAGAAACATGAACATTATTAGCGATTGGGGTTCATCTAAGTAACTCTTTTTCAACAACATTTCTAACGGTACGTTTTTCCGGACGGAGCTTAACGCGAATATGCGCCGACGATCCTACCCGCGACAGTGCGACGTACTAAAACGAAAATTATATGAACTGCCTAAAAGTTACTCTTACCAACTGCCCGTGACTGAAGCAGTCGTAAGTAAGGTCAACACCGCAAAACAGCACAGATTGACCTAGGGACAATCAGATTAGAAAGCATGATGTTTCGAATCTACCTTGTGCCTTGTTCACGCTGAACGCTTAGCACACTTTGATGGGGTACTGGAGTCGCTTAAACTTGAACGGTAGACTACCGTCATTTGACGTAAGGCTGATCCGAGGTAGAAACTCTCGCAGACTCTTCAAAGGACCGGACATGTGCATGACTTCAACGAATCGCCGTCCGACCTTGGTGACGAGTAGCCGAGACCCATTGCAGAGACCTAGAAAAGTGCACCTCAACACGTTTGCTACGCGCAGAGCTTACCATCTTCGACGCGAAGATTTCGCAGGAGCATGCAAACGACTCCTTGCTTGAGACGCAGTCTACTTGGCGGTAATTCTGCTGGATCCAGTGTGTTTAGAAACTCGGTGGAATAATATTCGCCCTCCTCGACGGTATCAGCTACTATTTCGTCCACGCTAATGTGCTCCATTGTTTCACCAGGAAGACGGCTAACTATTTCTCGGTTGTAGTCTTCACAGGTTTGATTCAGTGGCGCGATAATAGCTCGCTCCACCAAGTACTCGGTGAGCATCTCGAAGGACATTTGCCGTGTGAAAAGATCGCGGTATACGTCGTCTATTAGGTCCCCCGCAGAGAGGATCTCGTCCGGTAAGAATATTTCGCCTTCTGTGCCGGCGAAATCGATGCCGTTTCCGACACATAGCAAGTATTCCGCCCAGTGTGGATCGTCCCGCGCTCTCATGTTGAACTTTAGCTGCTTCACCTCGAAGAAACCCCAGATCGGACTTCGCTTAACAGACAATGCAATTGCTTCCGACGTAGGAGCACCTGGCAATATGGGATGGACTTGTTTCCAATCGCCGCCTAAATGTTGGGCTGGTCGTCGAACAATTTCGTACTCGATACCTGTTACAAAAACCATCCCTCCAAAAGGAAGATCAAGTCCACGAATGCTGCGCAGCTTTCGGTCAACGGCTTCGAGTCCGTATCTAAAAAAAAACGTTTTGTTCTGAAACCGATCGCAACACTTTTTACCGGTTCGCTGCCGTGATTTCGTCCCACAACACGCAGGCAGAGAGCAGAAGTTCCATTGGTGGCTGCTGGTCGCTAATAGCGCACTCAGAATGTGGTTGCAGTGGAACAGGAAGCGCAAATGCCTTGTGAGCCGTTCGAGCATTAGGCAACACAGTAGCGGCCACTCCTGTGGACGCACACACGGTAACGTGATATTTGGCTGCTCGCAGCAAGTGGTAAATTGCTTTATAGCAATGAGATTTCCCTAAATATGTTGGTTCGCTCTAGGCCGAATGTCCAAATCTGAACATACCTGTACCTCCCTCTCCGCTGATGAACACGCATCTAGGCCTCCGCCATATGCCATCGAACAGATCTTTAACGTGACTCATGACGGCGTCCACGGCAGCTCTCTGCTCGGAAGTCAGCGATCTGTACAAAGCTATGCCCAACTGACGCTCGTTTTCACAATCGATGACGTCAGCCGGCAGTGCAGCACAAACAGGCGGCAAATCCGGAAACTGGAAGGCTACGTTGACTCCAAGAGACTGCATTTGTCGGATAATGTCTCGGTAGGCTGCGTCGATAGCTTGCTGTTCGTTAGCGGCATTTCGAAGATAATCTTCCGAGAGGTCAAGCTAAAGGCATTCGTCACACCTCAAAATACGCATATTCATGTTTCCTAGTTGTACCCACCTGAAATCTGTCCCATAAAGCCAACGGGTCCGAAGGATGGTTATGAACCAAGATCGTGACAAGGAGACGTCGGAGTTGCCGCGGCATCTTTTCGGTCGCCGCTTCTTCCAAACACATGACCCATTCCTCGTCCGCCACGATAAGCCCACGGGCAATGCATGCAGCACCGAAGGTGGGATGTACGAGGTTTCCGTTAAAAGGATCTCTTCGTAAGTCCTCGAAGGAAGTGGCGCCTGCTATGTGTAGAAGCAGAATCCGAAGCCTCACCAGTTCTGGTTTCGTAACCGAAGCTGCGTGGATTCTGCCGATGACCCTTCGCCCGCCTGGTGCACGTTTGACCCATTTTCCACGCGCACCATCCCACCTGTAGTCAAAAGTAAATACAATGCCAGCAAGCGTCACGTTAACATGTATGGCCCAATCAAAGAGCGTTTGTCGTAAATCCCGTTAAAATGGCAAGATATAAAACCTAAGTTGGGAGTACCATTGTGAAGACAGGGCAACATGCATACCTGTAATGCTCGGGTATCTCGGCGTAGCACTTGTCACGTGCAAGTGGGTCGGCTTGGTTTAACTTGAAGTACGCTTCGAGCATGCTTTTCTGCGGCGGTGGATCGCGTCTCGGTGGGCCTTGGTCCGCAGCGTACGGTTCATCGGTCATCGCAGCAACGTCGCGATCTTCATCCTCGTTTTCTTCGGTTTCTTGGACATCCCCGTCTAACCCCTCTGCTCTTTCACCGGGTAGGTGGACGTGCAGCGCTACTACAGCGTGCGACTTTCCCTGGAGTGGTTTTCCCAGGATTCGCATAGCTGCCTCTGGTGGTGAGACGTATCTGGCGTTTAAGTGGCTATCTGTAAAATAAGGTTATAGTCAGTCAAGCAATGCATACAGGAGAATTTACCAATCTCATTTATGACCAGGGAGTCTCCAGTCACCTCGACATCGGCTCGGTCAAGTCCTGTGTAAATGTACTTGTACAAATACTTGACCGCCTTAAGGCCAGCGACAACTAAATAATGCAGGCGTGTTTTACATTAGACAGCTTGCATACCTTCACAGTTTATGTGCGCGTTGTATCTCCGAAGCAGATACGGACAGTACGGTACGACAAACCGGTTGTCAGCGATGCGGCCACCGCCGAAGTCCACTACACGCCCATTGTCAGGTCGCTTGAGCTTCACATAGGCCTAAATCTTGCCAGCACATAGAAAGAACTGACAGTTGCGTTACATTCTCGTTGAACGTGGTGGTCTCCTGGAAAACTTTCGGAAATTTCTTGTCGCATGCTCCGTTTTTTTACAGGGAGACCAGTGACCATTGTTGCACGGGCCTGCAAAATCAACTTTTAGCCTTGCTACGCATGTTTTCAAAACGATACCATGGATCATGTCTTTCTTGACTAAATCGTACAGCTCGGGATCAGCGACACGATCCGGAATCTGTGCCGACATAATTGCGTCGACGCGTTCCACCGTATTCAGCTTATGCCCGTCGGCCAATGTGATCAGGAAATGAGCATGTGGCAATCTAAATAAAGAAATGGCGCAATGGTACTACCACCCCGGAGAATAAGAGTCTCGGACAACCTCGCTTAGTTTCGTCTTCGAAGGACAAAATTCTAAGTTTTAGCTTTGCCCTATCTCTCGTAGCGACAATGGTCAGCCCCGCGCTAAATCCAACCTTCAGGACTGGGGACGGTACTGCGAAATGACCAAAACCGAGGCCCGGACAGCCGGGAATCAGGTCCCGGGCCTTAGTGCAAATTCTGATAACGACGACCCGGTCCGAGACCGGAACGCATAACCGCCTTCTACAGAGAGTAACCGCTAGCTAGTTACGTGAACACACATACCCACGCTTCTGGTATTCGATAACGTGCCCGTGGGCTACGGGGACGCCGAAGAGACCATTCTTGATTTCGTCAAGTAACGCCTTCTTCTTCAAGTGGAACACTCGTGAGAGAATAGTGGGTCTGTCGCCAGCAGTCAGCTTGACCGTATGTCCGTCGGCGAAGTGAAGCTCACAATTCTCCTTGATCTCGCGCCACGATGGATTGCAAGTTATTGCTGAAATACATATGTACGTTTTGGTCAACTGCGACGACCGACTTAGAAAGATATCAGGCCGGCCGTATCGTCGCACTATCGCCATCGCATTCTGGTACTGTTTCTGCATATAGCGAGGGCTCCCTGGGTGGCTTGCCGGTAAAACCTTCACCGCCTCATAGTCAACGTTCATTTCCTCCGCAATCTGTCGAGCCTGATTCTGAAAGCGAAAGCCAGTTAGGTGTATACAACACCAAGCTACAAACCTGTACTGAATACTGAGCTGCACGTATCTCGTTCTGATGGTCCGACAACCACATTAACCGATCGCTCTCCATTCTGGCATAGTTGACAACGATGTATTCTTGAGTTAGCCTCCCTCCAAGATGAAGGGGATTGAACACAAGGTCTCGGTCCGCTAACGAGTAGCAAAGGTACTCGCGTCGGGTGATGTACTGCCGCCGATCACCGGATAACGGATTCGCATACGGCATTTCCTTCGTCCAGCCGGGCCGTCCAGTCGGATTAAAGAGGGGATACGTGAGCGCATCGACGTATCGGTCAAGAGAAGAAATGCGCCGCAGATCGCCACCTCGCGTCGTAACGACGAGGTCTTCTGGAGGGATCAGCCCGTCTGGGTTCTGTACGAATATCGCTGCTACTTCGTTTGCTGCAGGAGGATTGTAGACGCGTAGGTCAACACCGCTCGTGCTAAAACTGCAATTAGCACAGCACTTTAACAAGATTTACTTGAATACGAGTTGAATATTTGGTGCTGCTTCTTCTCCACGTCCTAGTTGCTGCATGCGTTCTCGCTCGGCTTCTTCTACTCCACGTAGCAAACGGTAGGCCCGGGCATGAGGACTAACGGTGCGCATTAACCGATCAAGGTCAGAGCAAAGGTCGAAGTCCATGTCGTGGTTAGCCGATACCTGCCTTCGATGCTGGTCAGCCTCTACGGTATCGCAGATGTAAAGCTGTCCGTACTTGCGTCCTCCGTATCCAGCAAGTGTGTCACCCGGATGAGCGGCGGTGTTGAAGAGGCAGTAGACCTTTCCCTGTATGCGGAATACGTACGGCACGGCTTCATTCTGTTGTCGAAACTCAGTAGCACGTGTGCAGTTGACCGACGCGAACGAGAGGGAACTGTTGAGTGACCTTATCCGCTCCTGGAATGATCGCCAGCGTGGTTCTTGCCGTAAGAACAATTGCTTCAGCAACGGAGGAAAATCATGGTTATCGTGATCAAGCCGAATTCTGGAGTGCCGACAGCAGTCGTCGAAAGTCGACCTGTCTCGCACCTTCTCTTGCTTAAAATGAAGCGCACCGCACGACGAACAACTAACGTTCATAGGACCCACGTAATGAGGACGAATGTGGGTCAGCCTTGCTGCTCTAGGCACTGACGTTCCGAAGATGACCGTTAATTCTGCAAAAAAAATTGCTGGAATGCATTTACTCTGATGACGCTACCTCGAGCAGCTCCATTGTCCACTGTTGCGAAGACCTGAGTTTGGCCGGCAGCTTGATTAGTAGGTCCTTCTAAATGACCCACTCAAGGATCAAAGACATGCGCTAACATACGCGATCCGACAACAGGCACGGCAGCTACAGGAATCAAGTGCGGCATGTCGTTACCTGTTTTAGACAGCGCGTTAGTTACTTCTTACAACACGACACTTACCCGCATTGCGGCGACGCCCGCCGTTTCCTGTCCTTTTCATTAGAAGCAAACGTCCAAACGCGAACCTACGACACGGCTTAAAAGCATTTTACTCGCCCACTACACAACACGGTACAACCATAACCGCGGTTCCAACCACGCCCCTAGGCTTAGTGAACCCGAAATTCGATCTCACGTTTATAGGCACAGTCAGCTAACGTTAAGAAGCTGGTATTACGCCTTTACCTGACTGGAGCAATCACAGAATATATGCGGTTGCAAAATATGCTTCCACGATTATCATCAACGAGGTCACAAGATTAACAGCCACAAGACCACATTATGAGCGGCATACAATCGAACTTAAGTCCAAGGTCATTTTTTGCCGTGATCGTAGTAAGCAGTATCCGCCTTCTTCCACGATGGAAAATGTCCGGCCACTTCTTTCCCAAACAATAGAGTCTTGTTCACGCCCTAAATCGCACAAGTACAAAGTAGTACAACAACAGTTCGTACAAACCTCCGTATACGCGTTCTTGGGCGTCTTAAACCCGTTGCGCACGGCAAGTCGCTGACGCCTGTCGATTTCGGCGGCCATGAGAGCTGCTTCTGGCTTTGGGCTGCACTCAGGATGATGACTGCCAGAGATCCGAACAACTTCGCCCATCAAGGGTTGTAACAAACACGGAATATTTCCGCGCTCCACCCTTGCTGAGTGTGACGCATTGCGTACAGCGGTAGAACTGGCGTCCGGTCGATGACGATCCTTTGATGAGATTGTATTCCCTCCAAAGACCGTTACCCGCTTGTACAACCAAGTTGCGGCACTCGAGCTTTCTCGATAGAACGATGCAGCTTTTCTAAAAAGCAACTAAAATTTGGGTTGCGTAGAGCTTATGTTTACCAGCCATTTCTAACGGAATTTCAACGCTCAGCTTTGGAGGCGTTTCATTTTCGTCAACCACATTGTTCTTTGAGGACGTAGAAGGGCACGCAGGCGTGTGCTGCGGAAGCGGTAGCTGCCTCTGCTTTGCCAGACTGGCGAATGACACAGGTGGTCGCTCAATGCCGGATCCTCTAATCCCGTCCAATTCTTGCTTGCCGTAAATGTCTATCGGCGCTGAGCATACAGTGGAATGAAGGAGAAGGGCACTCGGGCCACCAGTTGTATTTGGCACAGTGACGATTTTCGACGTCGCGCAAAGGCAATCGAGTAAGCTCTGTAGCTCTTCTTCCGTCATGCTCAACAATCAAAACGATTTCAAAAGGTTTCTTGGGCTTCGTGACAAACAACATGTTGCCTACAACGCACTTTCGCATTTCGCTTTTTGCCCGTAAAGTTTATTGCACCAGAATCATGCCATCGTCATCCCATACGTGCATGAAACACAATTCGTAATCGCTCAAGTTGGAACTAAACAGCAAACAGCAGACAAGTCTTGCTCTCAGTAGATTCCTGCAAGGATGGCCTCGAAGTCAACGATCGCTTCAGACGCACCGCCAAGATGTGACAGCGGTTCCCACCTATAAGAGACACTTGTAAGAAGAACTTAAACTCTCAGGTGTCCTTACGTCGAAGACTGCAAGGGAAAGCCTCGCCATTTGACCAGGTAAAGCACGACGAATCCGACGATGCGACGGTCCAGAATACGCTCGACCTTAAAATTAGTCATCGTCAAACCACTTAGGTGCCACTCTTACCTGGTAGTGAACACCATCGGTGCGAACCATTGCCGCCAACTCCGGGTGGACACGCTCCAGATGCCGTTTCATGCCAGTAGAATTGTCCGCCGTCCGCATGATGTCCTTGTGGCACGCAAGGCACCGTGCAGTAACTGACCCAGTTGGGTAAAAGTAAAAGTCGTCGTACTTTCGGCGGGACATTGCCTTTTGTTGAATATGACTACACCAGACTAATGACACTCGAGAAAAATTCTGTCTTGGACGATCGCAAACATTTTGCCACAATCGCTCATGGAACGAACGAATAAGATCCTTATCGCACGCTCACAATGACCGTCCAAGACATAAAGAGACCAGATTTTTTGCGCTTCATTTTCGGACAGGATGAACGTTCAGACGCACAGACAGGATAAAACAGTCACAGAAACAATTAGTTAGATAAACTTTGCAATGGAGCTCTCGATTTTGTTACTGTACTATGTCAACAATGGGGCTCTCGGTATTGTTATTGTCCTTGGTGCGCAGTAGAGCTCACGGTTTTGTTATTGTACTATATCGACAGTGGGGCTCCCGGTTTTGTTACTGTACTTGGTACGCAGTGGAGCTCTCGGTAATGTTACTGTACTATGTCGACAGTGGGGCTCTCGGTTTTGTTACTGTACTTTGTCGTCAGTGGAGCTCACGATTTGGTTACTGTATTTCGCCTGCAGTGGAGCTCTCGGTTACTCCGACGGCCAACATTCTCTTACTGTAATTCGCAATTTCTCCTACTTGACACTTCTAACCAGGGTTTCGACTTCCATCGGTTACGTCCACCTCCGCTTCCACCTCAACCTCCACCTGTACCTTCCACAGGTAAAGGTGGCGGTGGAAGAATAGTCCGTGGATGTGGGGGTAGAGGTGCAATTTGACATCCACCGGCAGAGGTGGATGTGGAAGTTTTGCAGGAAAACCGGTGGAGGTGGAAGTTTTTTTTACAATCCGGAAACCCTGCTTCTGATAATTAACCGGAATGCGTCAAATTGTCCATGCGGCGCCACTTTCTTTTACGCAATCCACTCAGTTTCCGCGAAGCCACGTCGGAGACGGTCATTTTTGCTACCCTCAACACAGTCGCATTTCTCCGCATGACCAAAGGTCTGCGTCAAAATCATGAAAAGACAGACGTTATGCGTCCATTATTTAGAAACTGTAACCCGGTTAAACAACTTTGCGTCAACAACTTTACCCTGTCCTCTTTTTATCCTCACCGGGGAAACGATGACCATTTAATTGAATGAATTACCAATATCCAGTAAGGTCAAACAATCAGTAATTCTTTGACCTAAATTAGCACGTTATCGGTCTAGACCCGTATACCGTAAATCCTGTAATTATAGCCCAGGGCTATAATTGTACACTCGAGGTCCAAAGGGGGCCTTAATTAGAAGGGGGGCGGTAATTAGAGGGAGGGATATAATTATTTTGCCATGTCGCGGCCGAAGGTCCGCAAAAAAAGTGGGGAAATTTTGCCCAAAGTCGACTAAAATACCATCAAAACTCGATAATTTGCTGGATAAGCGACCATCCCAGAGTGTTCTATGTGCCTTAAAACGTATAATGGGCGTATTCCCACGGTGTACCATGTTTGGGAGGTACCTCCCATGTCGACA
>JNEY01001410.1:9427-22784 GCA_020875895.1 Aphelenchus avenae
CTGCCTGGGCCGAAGGACTGTTGGGCTCCTTGCGTCTGTCCGCCGACAAGGGCGCGCTGATTAGCATTTCGCTCGCCGGGCACAAACGAGTTCGAATTCTGCTGGCGCGTGCCGGCAGGTGCAAAATTGCCGATTACATGTCCCATCGGCGCACTATTACCGAGCGGCGCTTGATTAGCATTTTCATTGGGACGAAAACCTTTGTTCTTTTTCTGACCATTTTGAAAAGCGGGTCGCTGTTCGTCGGCATTCTGCTCCAAGGATGGCACCGGTTGGTCCGAATGCTTTGAATGATGCGGCGCGGGCTTGATGTCACCGCCATGCGAAATGCGCAGAGAACTATTGATGTTGACTGCCTGCGAAATGAGCCTAGAGAACGAAACCGTATCCTCCAACGGCGCTAGGAAATCTCGCAACTGCTGATCCGGAATACCGGCAACAAAATGCTTAGCACACATACGATCCAAGCCGGTAGAACTGACGTGGCCGCCCATGGCATCCCGAACAAGCCGCAAGACCCGCTGTCCGTACTGTGATAGAGCCTCGCCATTCTTCTGCTGCAGGTTTCTAAGCTCTTTCCATGCCTCGTTGGGTCTGAAATCCATGCCGGAAACAGTTTCAAGGATCTGACGCCTGGCCTCGTTGTAAGACAGTGGGCCATACGACGCCAAATAATTCTGCAGCGCGATTTTTGCCTTCCCCGTCATTTTCATGCGAAGCAGGCGCAGCTTTTTGTCCTCAGGCCATCCCTCAGTGAGCCCCTCGAAATTGTCTAAGTAATTAAGTTCTCTGCCCATGCCGAGATCGCCGTTCAACTCCTTCAACTGAGCGGCAGTTGTCGTGTACAAAAGCAAGTCTGTCGTGGTCGAAATTCCGCCAGTGCTAGCCGGCGATGGCTGCAAAACCGGGAAAGACTGTGCTGCATGACTGCCCTGATAACCCACTTGGTTTGCATAAACCAGCATCGCTACTGGCTGAGGACACCCACACGCATATCCGAATTGCAGGGGAGTCTGCTGTTGTTGGCCTCCTGCAGAATAGCTAGCGCCGTTAGTATGCGGTGGCGGCGGTGGCGGCGGTGGCGGGGCGCACGCGCCGGCAGCCGCTATCATACCGGGCATTGCATGACATTGAGCTGGGAAGACAACTTCTACCGGGTCTCGATTTTGGTACTGAACCCAAAGCGGTATCGTTCCTACAACGTCGCAGAAGTCCGGACCAGCAGTTCCAAGCTTTACAGACCAAGGGCGAAAACCTGCGGCGAAGACGTTCATGTTTTTCTCCACCGATATGCGAAAGAGAACCGGAAGATATAGCACTGCCACGTTTGCACCTGTATCCCAAAGTGCTTTCAACGGAATGTCCTCTACCATCACTGTGAAGTACGAATGGAGACCATTTAGCGGAGTCTGTGACGTGGGTACCCTCGCAATCACTGCTGTTTGGTATGTGTCTGGAAGGCCCTCGGTGTCCTGCGGAGGACAGTACCGCACAATGGTAGTGTCGTCTGAAGAACTTCTTTTGGACCAGTCAACGACGGAACTGTCGCAGCGAAGGAGTTGCTCGAACTTCGCAAGTGACGAATTATTTGCGATGTCGTCTCTTCTCCGGCCAGCTGCGAACGATGACGAAACCGAGCTGTCCATTGCGGATCGATGACTAATCGTGTGCGACGAGAACTGCTCCATTAAAGGAGTCAGATTGGACGTACTACACTCAGGTAGCACGATTTTGTCGAGGTACCAGCCGGACAAGCCAACTGGATTTTCGATGGTTCTCTTTTCGAAGAATTATTAGGTTCGAGTCCAAAAACGGAGTCGTTTTCAAACCCGGGATGCGCCAAGTCAAGCTAGAAGGGAAGGCAGGTAAGTTAGCTTCCTAGGTGGCTCAGAAAGGTTGGATTTAGGGCCTAGCTTGAAGAGAATTTAACAGTTTACTGCAGTTTAGGTGGTGGTAAGAACAGGGAGAACAGTTATCCTGGGGAGGGGAACTGTCCAGTAGGGGAAGGTAAGTTGTTGTTGAGCCGACGTTGAGCTCTAAAAGACTTTAGGATTCCAAGCGGGAGCAACCGACGTGCGTATTGCCACCCTCCAAAAGTGGCGGGCCGGAGGACGCGTCCGCGCAGCGCAGCCGAAGTGGGGCGGGACTTGGCCCGGGCACACTGGCGCTCCGCGGAGGCGAAGGAAAAATGGGAAGGAGCACTGGACACACGTTTATTCCCTTCCACTTTCCCCACCTGCGCATGGAAGAAACAACGGTTCAACGCCGAGTTCGACGGTGAGCGGCCGAATTACCGATTTTTACTAATGACTCGCGCTTTAGTGGCCAGCTCAACGGCGTGCAACTGCAGGCGAGGAACGGGCGCGCACAATTCGCTGCACGGGACAAGAAGATCAAGAACGAAGTCGTTCGTTACCGCGACACGCAGCCCGGCCAACGTCATCGGCTTCACTTCCTCAAGAGCATCCAGAACCTGCTCAGCAAGACCAGCTTCAACGAGAACCGCGGCGCCGCCGGCGGCGGTCAGTAATTGCATTCCCTTCATTTTGACCCTATTTGCCATTCTTTGTGTTTCCCTCTCTTTTGCCTGTGAAATACCTCACGCTCATGCCTACTCGCAGTCACTTCGCTTTTTTTTCACCGCCTAATGCAGTTAACCTGTTGATCGAGAGGTTGGTGAATAAGTGGAGAAAAAACTGCCGTGGGGGAGGAACTGTCCTGGGGGAGGAACTGTCCTGGGGAGGAACTGTCCGGCGGAGGAACTGTCCTGGGGAGAAACTGTCGCGTACCGAGCGTTAGAATGAGCTGGAAAACAGTGTTGAATGGTTTCGGGAAACAATGTCAATGCTTGGAGTGACGTTTTATTCCAGGACAGACAGTGCCGATCGAAACAAAGAAAGAGTTTAGAAACGCTCGGAGGTACCGGACCGACGGTGGCCGATTGAACTGAAGTGAACACCAACTACAGGTAGATGAGTATGTCAAGTAGGTCTTAGTGGAATTACCAAGAAACGGATAAGATGCTCCATCAGAGGGTCATCTCGTGTCCGATTTCCTAAACGCACAGTGCACGCTCTTCGCTGCTTGCTTGATGATGTCGTAGGCAGCCACAATGTCGTCGTCGCTCGCATGCTCGTGGCATACACAAAATCGAATCACGTAGCGATCGTTCAGCGACGCAGGTATCATGTGAATTTGGCCGCTGGAGTTGAGCATCGTCAAAAGGGCTTGGTTGATCTCATTAGAGCCCTTGAGGCGGAAGCAGACCAGACCCGTTAAGACGTCACCTAAGACTTCGAACTGTTCGTCCGCCAGCAGAAGGGCTTCAAATTTTTTCGCCAGACGGACGTGCTAAATCTCGGCATTTGCGTTCATCTAATACACATAATACTCCGGACAGCATCCATTTGTTAGGATTAGTGCTGAAGGACGTCGACGGACATCAATAGTGTTGAAGGACATCAATGCCTGTAGGCCCTACCTCTCGAATATAGCTCCGAATGCCCTCGATCCCGTACATCCGGATAACAAACCACAGTTTTAGAGAGCGGAATCGACGACTCAGCGGAATGCCCCAGTGACGGTAATCGATTGCTTTGTCTAAAGAGTCCGCGAATAGTTTAAGATATGCTATAAACCGTTACACGCGGTGAGCAAAAAATGTAAATATACCCATCCAGCTGTGTTGAAGGTAGAGAGGATCTACCACGAGGGCATGCGTCAACTTGAAGCGGTCTTGCACCCTATACTCCGGCGCTGCTAATATGCGCTTGATACAGAGCTTACCACATTGCGGAGCAATCGTAGTTCACCAGCATCCATTTGTTAGGATTAGTGTTGAAGGACATCGCATGGTCAATGCCATCCAAAAGATAGCGGAATTCGGGACACACGAAGGCCGCTCCCGCATAGGCGGCGTCCACATGAAGCCATAGATCGTTCTCCGTGCATACCGGACCGATTTCGGATAGAACGTCAAAGGAGCACGAGGATGTTGTGCCGAGCGTTGTGACTACGAAGAACGGTATTAGACCCAGTTGCCGGTCATCCTATGAATAGAGCCACAGCATGAGAAAGTGCCACTGGAAACCCACATTTAATGCTTGCTGCACGGAGTCACCGCGAAGACGGAATTTACCGTCAGTCTCCAGAATGCGCAGCTTCACATTCGCCATCTTTGCCGCCTTTTGAACAGAACAGTGCGCCTACAACAACGTTCTCGTCGTGTTCTGAGCGAGATGCGAATATCAGATACGATAGAGTTATGCTCATGCATACCTCGGTGGAGCAATATGCAATGAGCTTTGACACCAGGACGCCTTCTTCCACGAATGGAAAGTGATTGTGAAGCTCTTGCATGATTTCAAATCGTGCGGCCAGCAATGCGATAAATGTACAGTCGCTGGCCGATCCCTGCAAAATGCACGTTCGACCTTGCGCCTGATGAAGTAACCTACCTGAATTACTCCGCCGCCCTTGGCGTGGTCAGTAAGCGGCAAAAAATCATTCGGTAGCCCTATCATTTGTCCGAACCATTGCATCATAATCATCTCAAGTTCCGTCATCGCTGGGCATGCTGCCTATACACTGTTTGTCAAAAAAATGGGACACCACCTGTAAAATCAGACACGCCCCAATAACTCTGTCAGAACGTACAATACCGAGTGAGGTTCTGAAGAACAATTGTTCCTCGGGGTACTGAGAAGAACATAATGCACAAACGGGTTCTGTAGGACAAAAACCAAAATTTTTTTGAAGTCTCGAAGACAGTGTCCCAAAATTTTTGGTGGACATAAAAAATGGGACACTCCGGGAACATCTAGTAGATGTGCAGGCAGGACCCGCCTTGGTTGCTATTTTAAAGGGGCTTAAGGTAAATAGCAGAAACGCTGCTGGGCGAAATTCTTGCTTCTTTTTTTGACAGGTTTGCGGCACGTCAAAAATTCCCAAAAATCAGTGTTATTTGGGGGTCGAGGCAACGTCCGTAGCTGGCAAAAATTTTCCAGACGCTAACGGTGCGTGCCATTCTCGTGGCTGATAGAGGACACTTGGGGCTACAACCACCCTTGGGTGCAAGTTGATACCACTGCAGGGGAAAATAAAGTTTCAAGTGGTTGTAGTGTCACGTTCCAAATTTGCACTGAGAAACACCGTTTTTCTCGACTTTTGAAAAACTATCACCCGAAAAATTTTTCCCTGCAGCGGGTTCAACTTGCACCCAAGGGTGGTTGTAGCCCCAGGTGTCCTCTATCACGTGACATAACGGCACGCACCGTTAGCATGTAGAAATTTCTTACCAGCGACAGACGTTGCCTCGACCCCGATTTACACTGATTTTTCGGAAGTTTTGAGGTGCTGCAAAACCCGTCGAAAAAGAAGCAAGCAAATCGCCCGGCAGCGTTTCTGCTATTCACCTTTTGCTCTTTTAAAACAGCAACCGAGGTGGGTAATACGCGCACTTCTTCTGGGTTTTCCTGGAGTGTCCCATTTTTTATGTCCACTCAAAATTTTGGGACACTTTGCTTAGCGACTCCCAGAATTTCGGATTTTTGTCTTACTTAACCGGTTTGTGCATTTGTTTCTTCTTAACAGTCCAGCGAACAATTGTCTTTAAGGATGTCACTCGGTATTGTACGTTCTGACATAGTTATTGGTGCGTGTCTGATTTTAGAGGTGGTGTCCCATTTTTTTGACAAGCAGTGTAATACGAAGAATGAATGACTACTTTGGTTAGCCTAATCGTAAACTTACCCACGAAAAGCCCAAGCATCCGAGCCCGCCTGAAAGCATGTCCGCGAGTATGGACGGGTAGGAGTTCCCGGCAGGAAAGTATGCGTGAAAGCGCGGATGCTGCCAGTGTAGTACCTTAATGCATACCGTAAATCCTGTAATTATAGCCCAGGGCTATAATTGTTCACTCGAGGTCCAAAGGGGGCCCTAATTAGAGGGAGGGCGTTAATTAAAGGGGGAGATATAATTATTTTGCCATGTCGCGGGCCGTTGGCCCGCGGAAAAGTGGGGAAATTTTGCAAAAAGTCGAGTAAAATACATCAAAACTCGATAAATTTTACTGGATAAGCGACCGTCCCACAGTGTTCTATGTGCCTTAAAACGTGTAATGGCGTATTCCCACGGTGTACCATGTTTGGACGGTACGTCCCATGTCGCCACCTAAGGGCCCCCCTGTGGTTCGCTCCAGTGATGACGCAAAAATCAAAAACTTTGTGTCATAAAAGACTGTCCCAGATTGTTACTCGTACTCAAAAACGTCGAGAAAAGATGTTTTCCTGGTATGCAAAAACTTTGCCCTANCAAGTTGATACCACTGCAGGGGAAAATAAAGTTTCAAGTGGTTGTAGTGTCACGTTCCAAATTTGCACTGAGAAACACCGTTTTTCTCGACTTTTGAAAAACTATCACCCGAAAAATTTTTCCCTGCAGCGGGTTCAACTTGCACCCAAGGGTGGTTGTAGCCCCAGGTGTCCTCTATCACGTGACATAACGGCACGCACCGTTAGCATGTAGAAATTTCTTACCAGCGACAGACGTTGCCTCGACCCCGATTTACACTGATTTTTCGGAAGTTTTGAGGTGCTGCAAAACCCGTCGAAAAAGAAGCAAGCAAATCGCCCGGCAGCGTTTCTGCTATTCACCTTTTGCTCTTTTAAAACAGCAACCGAGGTGGGTAATACGCGCACTTCTTCTGGGTTTTCCTGGAGTGTCCCATTTTTTATGTCCACTCAAAATTTTGGGACACTTTGCTTAGCGACTCCCAGAATTTCGGATTTTTGTCTTACTTAACCGGTTTGTGCATTTGTTTCTTCTTAACAGTCCAGCGAACAATTGTCTTTAAGGATGTCACTCGGTATTGTACGTTCTGACATAGTTATTGGTGCGTGTCTGATTTTAGAGGTGGTGTCCCATTTTTTTGACAAGCAGTGTAATACGAAGAATGAATGACTACTTTGGTTAGCCTAATCGTAAACTTACCCACGAAAAGCCCAAGCATCCGAGCCCGCCTGAAAGCATGTCCGCGAGTATGGACGGGTAGGAGTTCCCGGCAGGAAAGTATGCGTGAAAGCGCGGATGCTGCCAGTGTAGTACCTTAATGCATACCGTAAATCCTGTAATTATAGCCCAGGGCTATAATTGTTCACTCGAGGTCCAAAGGGGGCCCTAATTAGAGGGAGGGCGTTAATTAAAGGGGGAGATATAATTATTTTGCCATGTCGCGGGCCGTTGGCCCGCGGAAAAGTGGGGAAATTTTGCAAAAAGTCGAGTAAAATACATCAAAACTCGATAAATTTTACTGGATAAGCGACCGTCCCACAGTGTTCTATGTGCCTTAAAACGTGTAATGGCGTATTCCCACGGTGTACCATGTTTGGACGGTACGTCCCATGTCGCCACCTAAGGGCCCCCCTGTGGTTCGCTCCAGTGATGACGCAAAAATCAAAAACTTTGTGTCATAAAAGACTGTCCCAGATTGTTACTCGTACTCAAAAACGTCGAGAAAAGATGTTTTCCTGGTATGCAAAAACTTTGCCCTAATTTTTAAAATTGACTGTGGCTTTAATTATGGCCCGGGGCCATAATTAAAGGGGGAGCTATAATTATTTTGCTATGGTCCAAAGGGGGCCATAATTAGAGGGAGGGCGGTAATTAAAGGGGGGCTATAATTACAGGATTTACGGTATCATAACTTGCTATTGTGGAACTGTAGCTTACGCCGGGCATGATGTATCTTTCAAAGTCGTCCATGACCTGCTCATAGCCTTCCGGCTTCTGCGGGGGCGTTAGCGGTAAGAGGTGCTGTAGGTATCCGGGCTCGACGGTGGGAACCACGCGGCGGGTGTGGATGTTTTCCATGTAGTCGGCTATGTAGTCGACCATTTGACGTCCCCGACGGCGGAATTCCGTTGGACTCATACCGTACCTTAGCCGACGGTTTGCTAGAGTTCCACATTCGACTTCCTCTTCGTCCCGCGCTTCGATGTCAACGAGCACTGAGCCCACAGTTGCATTTTCGTCCACTTTGAAGTGTCTAAAGCCATATTACTGGTGAGTGTATGCCACGGCATCGCATCCGCGCAATTCTAACTTCTTAGTTTTGCGGAAAGACAATCCAGTTCCAAAACCTACATCTTTTTTATGATTCCTTGGCGGCTGCTTGTAACGGTTACGGTTTCTGTTCCGCTTTGAACCTCGCAGAGCATACTCAGCTCTTGGATCCAGTCGCCTTCTTTAACGTACCTAGAGAAATACATTTCGACTAAACGTAGGAATTATACTGTCCCATAAGCGGCAGTGCAAACACACCACTCTTTGATCTTTGCGTTCTCGGTTCCTCTGACAATGCCAGCGAGCTTGCATCGAAGAAGTTTGTTCAGTAAGCCTGAAGCGGCACAAGTTCATAAAACCTGACCTTTTGCTTTGTTTCTACACCACGTATGCTTCATCTGAATAGAAACCCACACGTTAGATGAAGCCGTCTTAGTGAAATCGGCTGGACGCATACGATGTGTCTCGTTGAACGAGTCAACATGAAGGAAGATCTTGCGAGACGGTACATTGATGGTTGGCTTTGTTGGTCTACGCCCTAGGCAAGCAGTGGGAGACGACAGTCTCAGTAGAGGACGTGAAGCAGAAAGCGAGAAGCAACTCAGTGAAATGCATAAAACTGGGCATGTGAACGTGAAGGCAAAAAAACATGTGAAAGCGACTTGATGCATCATTGCATTCGCAACCGCTATGAATAAATTCCCCGCGGCCAACCATGTTTTCCCTGACTCCGTCAGTGTCTAAGAGCCAGAAGCGGTGAGTGTGCAAGTCTAAGCAGCCCTCGTCTACGCAATCTATTTGCTGCGACAATTGCCAAGCCTGAACATTACTGAAATGAACATTGCCGACAGCAAACATTTACTGTCGTTATGTAGCAATAAATTAAAATTACACCACACTTCTTTACAACAGCTTGACGACTGCGCGAAGACGTCTATGACTGTCGCCGAAACCTTCATCAAACTTTCATCGATTTTCGTGATATCTTAAGCTTTTATGCTTCGTATTTCCTGTAATTTGCTTGTGAAATGTGTAGGAGGTGATCTCATAAACGGCTGCGTCCGCATTCCATTGCCCGCAGTGTCTTTAAAGTGCTTGTATCGGCCGTAAAGACGTAGTGCGTCTTGCGAGCCAGCATGACTGGCGGCTGTCGGGTGAATAAACGAGTCGTAGCGAGTCTGCGTATGTCTCCGATAGTCCTACATAGCATTCCTTAGCATTTATTACGTTACAAGCTGCTACTACAATGTCACATATTAGAGCGATAGGCGGGTCAGTATGGCGCACTCGTGGGCTCTTAGCGATTCTTCGGGTAGCGACGAAGCTTGCTCGACTGTTTCGGAGCCGGTGAGTAGTGTGCGTCGTTTTGCCAGCCGTAGCCCAGAGCCTGGTCGAGCAGGCGCTGTTGGTTAGCGAGTTCCTGGCCTCGGTCCACGGCAGCGCGACGGGCCTCCACGTCGTCAAAGTCCTTGAGTGGTCGAATCATGTCCTTCTCCTGCTTGAGTCGTGTACGTAGGAGCTGGTTCTAAAGAAGATGGATGGAGAGATTCGTGATGACCGGTAAACTACTTACATCAAGGGCCTGTTCCGACGAGCGGGAATACAAGTTACGAGCCGTGCCTTCGTCGAGGACGTACGGAACGGCCCATGTGCCTGCCTTGAGCAGGTAGTCGCGATCGTAAGCATCCTGAATGAGAATATGAAGGAGTCATCGGGCTCGGTTGAATCGTACCCAAATCTTTGCCTGGCGCGCCTCGTTGCTGTCGTCACCGTCGTTCTCGGACGAAACGAGATTGTTCGGGTTGCGGCGACGTTCGTAGAGCAGCTCACTAAACTTGTGATTCAACGGTATTTCGATTCGAATATTCGTACCAGAGCTGGGTGTAAGGATGAAAGGCATCGACATC
Source organism: Aphelenchus avenae (assembly GCA_020875895.1). Taxonomy (NCBI): domain Eukaryota; kingdom Metazoa; phylum Nematoda; class Chromadorea; order Rhabditida; family Aphelenchidae; genus Aphelenchus; species Aphelenchus avenae. The sequence goes on from JNEY01001410.1 coordinate 19,396, forward strand.
GCGTTGCTCGTCGTCAACCGTCCAGGCGGCCACGCGTTGCTGTCCAAGCGCCTGTTCCTCCACCATCTCCAGATGTCGAATGTCGATTTCGTGGAACGTAACGGAGGCCATCAGGAACGTAGAGCCGGCAGGAGGCTGGACCGGATCCTCCATGGCGTAGTTGTCCATCTTCTCCTGAAGCGCAATCACCAAGTGCAGGGTACTATTCAAGGGTAACACGTTGTTTGGGTCCCGGTGTTTTGGGTCCCGCAGTTTGGGCCCCGGTGTTTTGGGTCCCACACGCTAAACTTGCACCGAAAGCAAGAAATTGCGTTTATGGTCGGCATAGCGCCGCTTTTCTTGGGTGCTGCAAGCGTCTGCCGCCAGAATGCAGCGCGTTGTAAACGAAGCCCGCAAGCAGGCTCTTCTGTTGACCGTGCCCCAGCACAGATCCGCTTTATGCGGTTCTTCAAACGGACTAAGGATGACCTGCAGGTGCGGCGTGTAATTACCTATACGACTTACTGCACCCCACTTGCCCTCATCCAGTATCATTTGTCGGCCTAGAACCGCTGTTTGTTCCTGCTTCTCCAAGTTACCTTCTGTTAAGTTTGACAGCGCCAACAGTCTCCCTTTTTTCCATTCCGTCTTCTCAAGCTTTAATTTGCTTATTTTTGCGCTTGCCCGCTTTCCTTGATTCACTTCCATCATTTGCCTGGATTTCGGTGCTCGGTTTCCAGTGAATGAAGGTCTACGCGAAAGATGTAACTTGTTACCGGGACCCAAAACATAGTTTGAAACTTTATGCGTGACCCGAAACACCGGGACCCAAACTGCGGGACACAAAAAAAACCGGGACCCAAAACACCGGGACCCAAAACACTAGGAGCCTGTTCAACTCTGGAGACATTACCTTCTTCAGCCGATTAGCGTGACTCTGCAGTGCGACGTCCACGTAAATGTGATTCAGTCGGCGCGTGTCCTTGTCTGCGTGTATGTTCGGGTTCAGGAACACGTCGCGCAGGGCTGATGCGAAGTAGATCGAGTCCGGTAGAGCGTGTTGGTTCTTGGCTACACGTCGGTCTGAGAGCACGTAGTCGCTGAATACTTCGTCTATTTCGTCCGAGACTCGGAGCACCTCTGGGAACCTGAAATCGGAACAAGGTATGCATAAGCAGGTCTGCGCTGGCTTACTTGAGAATGCCGCGGCGCATCCAACGAGCGAACTGCAGTGTCACAAACAACTGCCGCTCTTCGTCCGTCCAGGCCTTCTGCACGAAGAAGATCGTCTCGTAGCGTTGGTAGCTCTAAAACCACTTGTTAATAGCACTCAAACAACACTCACAGAGTACCTTCTGTTCGTTTCCTGCGGGTGCATGACGGTTGGTGTGGATGTTGTCGTAGGGCAGTGTACCGGTAGGTCTGCCCGGAGTACCAAGGCGACTCGTGTCCTTCTTGTAGTCGTCCAGGAAGCCCTGAGAGCTTGCGTTCGACACGTCGAGCACGTCGCGGCTCCAGTCGTTGTCGTCGTAAGGTCGTGCCAGGGACGCCTCAATGCCGACGTACTTCTTCAATAGTTTATCTTCTTCGACGTGCTTGAAGACCGGGTAGAACTTCTTGTCAACGAGGTGGATTGAGCGCACTACGCGCATGAGGAACTCCGAGTTAAGGTCACTGGCGCTGCCCTGTGATGTGAAGGCTTCAATGAAGAGGTTACGAGCGCCGTTTTCGTCAAAGTGGGATGCAGTTGGCGTTGCCACTAAATCACTCCCAACTAGTGACTCTTCCATGTGGTACTTACTATGCCAATCACGTCTTGCTTGCGCTTTGTCGATGGGCTTCGCGAGGAAGGGATGCTTTGGCAGGTCATCGATTTCGGCACGACGTTCAGGACGCACCTGCAAATATTCCCCGTGATTAATTCAAGACCATCATTCGGGACTTACGTCTAGTAGGGATGCTACGAAGTTGTCCACGTCGGCGTCATAAATTTGCTGAAATCCATAAGTTCCTATTAGGCCTGGACGAGGGTTGCATTTACCTGCCCATGGACGATGCTGTTTGGTTCCAGGTCTGCAAGGCATGGCAGCGGCCGTTGTCCAGTTACCTAAAAATGTCTACCGGTTATGTCCTAGGCTAACGGAGGAGCTGCCTACGTAGTCTGATGCGACCTTCTTCATCGTTTTGTTGCTGTGACGCGATCTGAGGCCGGTGATCAGTTCCAGTGTGAGGAGCCCAAGTGACCTAAACGAACTGTAGATACCACCTGGAAACTTCCTTGCCTACCAGGCGTCAAAGCTGCGCTGTGCATGGAGTTCACCCTTGCTTTCGCTGAAGGCCTCCGGAGGAAATCGGTTCGCATCGCCGCTGAACTCACAGGCCCTGAAACGGTAAGCGGTAATTTGCGCCGTTCGCATCCCTGCATGTCCTACTTGTAGCCACGACGTCGGCAATTGAGGAAACCGCCAATCTTAACACGGTATCCCGCATCCATGTAGACATTGGTCGCGGCCAGTTGCGTGTGAACGTAGCCCTTCGAGTGCAAGTAGTTCAGTCCTGCAAAACAGTCTTTGAGACCCAAGAGACCCATGCGACTCACCTTTGATAACCTTGCGCAGGACAAAGGCCACGGCATTGCGGTCGAAAATTCCTGGCTGCTGCATCCACGTGGCCTCACGCACCGGTCCGAGGGCGTCGTCCCAGCCGTAGGCACGATCTTCGTGGAACTGGGCCGACTTTGCATCCGCAGTTTTGAAGCTAAAACATGTTCCCTTAGACAATTTCAAGGCCCTTACACAATTTCAATACATACCGGTGACGAACGTCGAGTCGGTCGCGCAAGCTGCTGTAGTCGGGGAAGAGGAAGAGTGCGTATTGGCGGTGGCGGAACACCGAGAAGAGGCCCATGATGTGCTTATGGAAGCCCACTTTCTGCAGGATTTCGGTTTCACGGATCTAAGCACCACGACATGAAGAGGTACTAGGGAGACGCAAAAAAGTAGGCCCGACATCGGCATGACCACCCTTCAAAGGGATGTCCTTACCACCTCATTGACGGTCTCGGCGTTATGTAGTTCGCTGATGCGCAGAGTGAAGCGTATGCCGGATTGTTTGTGGTCAACGACGGACGTTTGTCGAACGACGAGGTCGTCATCGTCAACGAATCGCTCCAGCACCGCCACTGGCTTGTAATGTCGCAGTCCGGGCCAGGCGTTTCTCAAAGGGCACTTTCGTTGATAGCAGCGGTGATGGCGGTGTAATGGCATGCAAGCGTACCTCTTGGCGTAGGCCTCGAACTCATCCACGGTCTTGAAGTCGATCAGTCGCTTGGAAGGAGATGGCTGAGCCATTTGTGCAGTAGGCCGTGTGGCACTGCCGAATGTGATCAGTCTGAGTCCTGATGCAAAAGA
>JNEY01001412.1:0-19175 GCA_020875895.1 Aphelenchus avenae
GGCAACACGGCACGGGAGGGTCCACGACGGGTACGGGTACGGCACGGGTGCCAAAAACAAGCCGCGTTTTGCCAAGCCGTGCCAACCCAAGCCGTGTTTATGCCCTGTTAGTGTACACGGCTCAGCATTCTTGGGTACACCACGGCACGGCTACATGGCACGGGAAGGGGGCACCACGGGTACGGGTACGGCACGGGTGGGCCTACCACGGGTACGGGTACGGCACGGGGTACCAGCGTCGATCTCTAGTACCAATCCTTTCCAAAGTTTAGGCTATCGGTTTTGAGATGCCTAAAAGTCCCATGGCCTGCCGACGGCCAAATGAAGCTAGCCTCGTACCTGCGAGAGACACTTCGCAATCCGATCCGAACGCCGATGCGTCGGAACTCCCGGAATACCGTCCTCGGAGTTAGAAGAAGACCCGATCGACGTTCCGCCGGTCTGATCACTAGCGATGGACAAGGCCGAGTCGATAGCCTTAATCGTCTTAGGCGTCAGCGGAGGTTCTTCCGGGATGGGGTGGTCCATGGAGGCGCTGATTGGCGAGCCTCGCAGCATGTACGGACGCGTTTGGCGCTGCATGCCTGAACACCGAGCATGCGTTCAAACTATTCGCAAACAACGAAACGCGTGAACGCGAACGCGGCAGAGATGGAACCGGGGCTTGGGTCAGGTAGGTTTCTGATTTCGGTAGTTCATATTAACAACTGTAGATAAAAACATTCTAAAGGCACGCATTGCCCACTAATATACGATGCCGACGCATGCTATAATGAGGGATATTCTAGCGCCTTCGGCTCGTAAGCAACCTGCCAATGGGTAATTACTGCGGTCCGCCGGCTTGCGTCACAAGAGAGCGCTGTACGCACAACGCTAACCCGCGAATGATGGAGCCGTACGATACACTTGTAAGGTTCCCGTTGCAGAAGAAGCTTTTTCTGCCATACTGACGAGGGAATAACAATCCATGTCGTACAATAAAGTGGAATTTGCTTACGGCTCACGGACTGCAAAGTATCTAGAAAGCGTACGTCCTGATAATTTTATGCTGGCTGGAGCCTTTCTTATCACCATGCTATGGCATAAGTAAGTTGGATACATTCTGGGCAAAAATTCTTTGTGCTAAACCAGTAAAAAGCCCGAAAACGTTCCCGGATAAGAGAAGAAAACTGAAACAATTCACGAAGGGTCCTGATACTCGGTGCTTGTTCTCATCGCTTTAAACCATGTTTAAATGCACGGCTACATGGGCGACACAACTAAGCGCAGAAAACCCTTTAGTAGTTCTAATTTTTCTGTAGACCAAATTTTACGATAATTTCCCCTTTGACTACGACTGGGGCGAATCGGTAGTTTTCTCCGGAGATCGCAAGCGTCGCTCAGAAAGGGGTGTGGAAAAGCGGTCGGCTCTAAACGATTCTGTCGTTCACACAGCACGCCACTGACTTATGTACCTGCCAGTGTGTATCTCAACTCGCGTCTTATATAGACAGATCTGACACAATCTACAAAGTCCCAACACCGCTCTGGGAAAAGCCGGCAATCGACAATTAATCGCAGCATCACATGCGTCAACTTGTACGCTAGCGGACGCCTACTCGCCTCCGCTTTCGCGAAAGGATGCGCACTTGACGGGTGGGCTTTCTTGCGTAAATGATGTCCTTACAAGCGGCGGGATGCGCTACGTCAAAACGTAGGTTGGTCGTCGAAGGCACCGCCATCGCTAGAGTGCCAATTATATCGGCGCAGAAGTGCGTCACGAAAGTGACTGACGGATGAGCAGATGAAAGATCAAGTTCGAGAGACAGTCAAGCAGCGATTATCGAACAAACTTTTCCTGGATGCACACGAGTTTCCTAAGAATCAGAACAGAAGAACATTGAATAAACTCGTAGTCGATCTGTTGACAACAATTAAAGAAGACATAATTGAGCAAATTAGCCGATTTTTAAACCGTGTTTGATTCTACGACTGTATATGAAAAACCCACGATACGTGCATCATGCCTAAGACAAGGATTGGGAACAGAGGAATGCTGCTCATAATGGCGTGACACCAACCCTGGGCAACGGGCCTTAAACCCAAGGCCCGACCCGGTAGACACGAAGGCCCGGCCCGGGCCCGCCGGGCCTTTTTTCAAGACGGGTCTGGGGTAGGCCCGGCAGATAAATCTCGGATCCGGAAAAGTTCTGCGATCAATACCGTGAATCGATTCTAGGCTAGTGTTGTTAACTTAATAGTATAAAGTGAGCAGAAGTACGACAATTTGGAGGTGGTGAGCAAAATACACGCAAGTTTGTTAAAACGTGTCTGAAATCTTGTAGCAAAGGATCCGTTTTGTGGGGGAACCGGGCCTCCGGGCCGGGCCTGCACGCCAGTGGCGCCGGGCCGGGCCTAATCCCGCTTGCCCAGGGCTGCGTGACGCTGAGATTAAATCGCGCACCTAGCGGACAACAACTTTTTCTACAATGTGTACCGTGGTCACCACGTCGAACACGACAAATATATAGCGGTTTTACGACGGGTACACGATGTACCTTTCCAGAGCCTTGACCTCATTATCGACACAGGGATAAATAAGCGGCATTTCCCCGACTGCTTTTCATGCAACATTCTTCTAAAAGAATGAAGAAGACAAGTGTGTCAAAAATGAATGGAATGAAGGCTGAAGTAGACAAGCTCAGTTCTCGTGGGTGGATCTGTCTCAGTAAAGGGCCGAAGCTCTTGAGTGTGGGGTCACCCAATGTCTACGCATTCAACAGCCATTTGCATGAACCTTCCATTAGGCGATCGTTCTCGGTAAATAAACACTATCAGAGGAGCTTCGCTACAACAATCGGCTAGCAGTTTCGCGGTATGGCGGCGGTACCGGATGCATCAGAATACGGACCTAATATCCGTCTTCAACGACCAGCCCCCTCCTTCAAAGGTCTTGAACGACCAATATCATTATTTCGGTAGTGAACGGGCTGTAGTTCCGATCGGAAATTATTAAATGTCTCGACAATGAGATTCATTTACAAAGGTATTGTAAAGGCTAGAGCTCGCTCGCATGCTGAAGGAAGTTTGCCTTTTTCTCGTACAAAATTGTCTTTCTAAACGAGTGCAGAACCTTCGAAGTTTTGACTGAAGGGGTACGCTCTGCATCAACCAGACCGACGAGGACCGAGAATCAAATAGAGAGCTATATATGGGGATAAGACTTCATCCTGTCGCTACAAGTTTGGGCAAAAATTATTTTTTTTAAAACAAAAAGAACAAACATATGCAATATACCAACCCAAGAATTTAGTCGTAAAATCCCATTTACAAATCTTGTTTAAATGATCTTTATGCAAGACAACGGCGAACCAGGTGGTGAATCAGACTGGGCTAAAATGGAAACACAGCAAAGGTATTGCTTTCGGTTGGGAACCGTTTTAGTAGCGGAACCGAACCGATAAGATTCTGAATATTTTTGGCGTAACCTGACAGCTCAGACCGGCGGGACCGAAACCGGCCGGTCGGGCCGGCTCCAGGATTCCTATCTGCCTATTATCTGCCTATCTCCTACCTATTTTTATTTTCCTTTTTACTGCCGTTGCACGGCCCTATGACTCCCCTCTAGGAGTGCTTCAGAAGTCCCCTCTTTCCCCCGTGAAAAATGGGGCTATTTTAGGCATGAACAGTCGTATTTTACGGCCGAACGATCGCTGAAACCGGCACGCTCGCGGTAGCCATCAGTAAACAAGACTTGACGGATACTGTGCGCAGCGGGACCTGTTAATATGCTGATTTCTTACAACTATGTGCTGCAACGACAGCGTGCCCTCATCCGCGCATATTTTATAACTAGCATTAGAGCAAACGAAGAGAGCCCACTAACCGCCGCGAACATCGCTGAAATTACTTATGGGACGCACTCCTATGGGAGGACAGCCATGAGGTGACTGTTTACACGTCGGAACTGCATATGGCTAGAGCAATTAAGGGCGACATAACCGACATTAATCGCCGGGTAATGGCTGTTTACGAATCGCCAAATGAATGTGCACTTAGGCGTCGAAAGAACGTTGAAGTCTCGAGGCATCTCGAGCTAACGTAATGTATACATTTTGGATATGGCGTCGAATCGTCTCGCTTAGCTAGGCTCTCTACATCGAATACTTGACCAAATATTTCGTAGAAAGTCCTGAATTACGAAAATGCAGGTGGGGCCGCTGCCCGCCCTCCTGACCCCCGCGAGCAGGGTTTTAAAATTATGAAAAACCTCAACCTCAACCTCAACCTCAACACGTGCTGGGTCAGAACCTCAACCTCAACCTCAACCTCAATAGAGATTTTGTAAAACCTCAACCTCAACCTCAACCTCAACGGTGATTTTGTAAAACCTCAACATCAACCTCAACGTCAACGTTGAGGTTGAGGTTGAGGTTGAATTTTTTCCGCAACAACTTGATTAAATTGGCTTAATATCCTGCAAGTAGATGCGTATGTGCGGTATTGAAAGCGAATAACACGGGAAAACGGATAGCTAGAACAAAAAAATGAATTTCTCGTTGAACGTGAACGTGAACGTTGGACGTTTTTCAAAAACATCAGCCTCATCCTCAACCTCAACAGTGATTTTGTGAAACCTCAACCTCAACCTCAACGTTGCTTCGCCAGAACCTCAACCTCAACGTTGAGGTTGAGGTTGAGGTTGAGGTTGAAGTTGAGGTTAACGTGGAGGTTAAAACCCTGCCCGCGAGTGTAATTTTATCCAAACCTGGGTTTGAACGGCACGGGAAGCGGCCAGGACTGCGGGTCTCGGTCTCAAAAACCGAGACTCTCGAGGGGGGGGTCTGGTCTCGGTCTATCAAATTTCATCCCGCAGCCTTGGAAGCGGACAAAGGCTGCTTCGCAGACGAGGAGAACAAACGTATAATCTCAGCGATAACCGTTAAAGTCTTGTAGCCCAACACGCTAACGCGAGTGTTTCAAGGATTGTTAGGAAGCGGACGAAGAAGCGTACGTCTCCACAACACGCGGGCAAACTAGGCAACCAAAAGCTGTAGAGTTTCGGGGCATAAAGATTCGTGATTCCCGGCATTAACGGCCCGTCTCTTACACAGGGAATCGCTTTTTCCTGACGACTGAAAAAACTGACATATATCTAGTTGCTCAAAGTCGACTAAAGTTACGATAAGTTTGTGTTTGAGGGCATCTGGAACAACCGATCTCGATACGGCCAATGAAGAACGGCCGTTGGAGGAGGAAGAGTAAGATTCGTTATGAATGAAACCGAAATAAAGTTCAAAGACGTCGGCTCTGAGCGAATCGGAAAGCGTATGAATAACATCGGGGATGATTATCTTCGGAATTTAATGAACAACATGACCCCCTCATAACGTTGCCCGCTCAGCAAAGTAGGGGAGACTCTTCCACACCGTTCCTCGTAAGATGTACAAAGCGATGGGCTTCTGACATCCTCATAATGGCAGTAGTCTGCATCCTATGCTCTCGCTTGGCGTCCCACCGCCACCGGGGGATCTTTAGCCGGCGGAGTGTGGGCGGTCGAACTGACAATTTTCCACCGCTTGCGCTACCAGCGGGGATGATTACCGCCCGGCGTCGTCCGCCGGGTGGCTTACCTGCCCCACCCAAGGCCCAGTTTACCTGCCCTGGCCTCTAGCGCCGCTGGGACTCATCCCGGCTCCTGGCGTCCCATTAGCGGTGGAAAGGGTCTCTTCATGTAGTCGCTTCCCGATTATTTCCCGCGCAGATGCCGGCGCTCGACGGAGATGTAGCCATGGAGATGAGCCTCCCAGCACGAAGAGGATGAAAGCGTGAAGTTTGTGCCCGAAGAAGAACTCGCCGGCTACTGGCAGACGGTACACTGGAGCGGCCTCCAAGAGAGGTAGCCTGGGTTGGGTGGGTAATTCCAAAGTTCATCGGGTACACTCCCGGGAGACGCGGCGTCCGGAAATCCGCGTCTGCTCGAGACGAGGTTATGGGAAAAGGATGAGTAGCGAGCAGAGGGGGGCTTAGCAAAACTGTTGTGCCTAGCTGGAACACGTGTTTCGTTGCCTGGTACTGGCACTACAAGACGACGGAGTCCGGAAATCAGCCGTCTGGTCCCGTAAGTTTGCGGAATCACATGCCGATTGAGTCGTCAAAGACACCAGCAGAAGCACGTGCAAGCCTGGATGGGACCCAGCCTCAAGAAGCACTGGAAGATGCACCATATTTCCTCGAATAACCCCCTCTCAAGATTTTCCGTAGCCCCCTAGGGCACATGGACATCAATATATTAAGGCCTAGATTCGACGGATGAGGATGGAACAATTATATCCTTGTGGAAGAATAGTAAAAAGGCGGCAGACTAATTTAAAAAACATTTTTTTTAAATTTAAGACTTAAAAACATAACGATAATAACTCCCCTGGGGAGTTACCTAGTCGAGGAAATAAGGCGTGCCTTACCGTTCGCCTAAGCGACAGGTTTCGCTTGGGGCTGCTGCCTTTCATTGGCTCTTATCAAGGGTTGAAAACAGGTGGATCGAACTTCTGGGAAGAGAGCTGCGTTGAAAGATGGCTTGAAAACTTCGCCTTACACAAGAGAAGGCTTCAAACCGGGCACCTTCGGAAAGGAACAGTTACTCCGTTGCAATTTGGCATAGCATTCTTGGCAGTATTCCTCCAAGTAAAACGAGCCTTGTCCGAAGATCACGCGATCGACGAGGGCAGCATGGGCTCCTCGAGTTTTGGGTCCCCCTCTTTGGGTCCCGGAGTTTTGGGTCCCCCTTTCTGGGTCCCGGAGTTTTGGGTCCCAGCTAAAATAATGAAATTCTCTTTGGGTCCCGGAGTTTTGGGTCCCGTAGTTTTGGGTCCCGGAGTTTTGGGTCCCCCTTTTTGGGTCCCGGAGTTTTGGGTCCCAGAAGAAATTTCACCAGAAAATTCAGAAAATGTGTTTTTTGTGCTTCCCGAGACGTTGTCCATTATGCAATCGTTACCCGATGCTCGTTTGGCTTGCTGGTATGACTTTTAAGCAACAAAGTTGGTTTTAAGTCGTTGTTCTGGTGAAATTTTTTCTGGGACCCAAAACTCCGGGACCCAAAAAGGGGGACCCAAAACTCCGGGACCTAAAATTCCGGGACCCAAAACGTCGGGACCCAAAAAGGATTCCAAAATTTAAGCCGGTACCCAAAACTCCGGGACCCAAAAAGGGGGACCCAAAACTCCGGGACCTAAAATTCCGGGACCCAAAACGTCGGGACCCAAAAAGGATTCCAAAATTTAAGCCGGTACCCAAAACTCCGGGACCCAAAAAGGGGGACCCAAAACTCCGGGACCTAAAATTCCGGGACCCAAAACGTCGGGACCCAAAAAGGATTCCAAAATTTAAGCCGGTACCCAAAACTCCGGGACCCAAAAAGGGGGACCCAAAACTCCGGGACCCAAAGAGGAGGACCCAAAACTCGGGTTACCGCAGCATGTGGTCGGCTAGATATTTACGTGAACAGAGTAAGCTCATCTTTATCATTCAGCTATCTTGTTTGACTATTATCTTGGTGTTTGTGCTTTCCCAATAAACCCAATAAATGTACGCTACCCTACTGATGGTACGGCCGCACCGGACCGTACTGCTCGTACTCTCGGTACCGAGTACGGAATCGGGACAGTACGGAGTCGGACTACGCTACAGCTCCAGTTTTCTCGTTATTTAGCCCTAATGCGGCCCGTACTGGCGTACCGTACCGTGCGCTACGGAGTACGGTACGAGTGCCGGTTGCCGATCCTTATAACCCACTAGTGCCATCTACCCTTTCAGCTTGTATCTTTTGATCAAAGGACAAATTTCGGGAACAGCTGAGGGCACTTCCCGCAAATCCAAAGCCACGGCTTCGGTCACGAGTATGAACGGCTTCACAACGAAAGTCTACCATGGCATATACTTTTTACAATCAAGCTCAACCATTACATGGCGTTTTACATAGATCCTGGTATCGCATGGAATGGTGGTGAAACCTAGAGATGACGCTTACCACCCTTTTTCGTTTTCGTTCTATTCTGACTAAAACGGGGCGTTTACTTTGCACTAAAAATTAATGGAGTGGCATAAAAAGAGGCACGTTTTATGCTCCTTCTTTTTTTCGTTCTGTTCTAAAGGCAAAAAAGACATAAAACTGAACGGAACGATGCTTTCTATTAAAACCAACGACACCTTTTTACGCACCGCACTGTTCATAACGCTGCCGGTTGCGAGAAGCAATTGCGAGAGAATGTCGATGAGATATACGTCTGGCGTCCTGGCTATGTGGAACTCTGAGAACTAAAGACAAGCAATTCGTTGTACGACTTCATGATTGTTTCCTACAATGGTTGACAGTGTTTGGGTCGATTACAAGGATCCTCTATGGCTTGAACAGTATTTCAAGTTTGTGGACCTGCAGCGCCTTGCCCACCCGTTGCGCAAGCGGGCGGGGCGGGGTGGGGGGAGGTTCATGGCGCCCTAAAATCCTCGGGGTAACAACGCAGCAAAGGGGCCCTTATGATCAAGCGACCTGCAAGCATCGGACGCCTACTTCTGAGCCCGAGCGTGTGTGGACGTCATGGGATGCTGAAGGGCAACGACGCTTGACATAGCCATGTTTGAAGGGTGCTCGACAATATCTGCCAGAATGGTGTCCAAAATTCGAATCCGAATTCAGCATGTCGATACGACTCTATTTCTTATTCCAAACGTCAGATTGCTTTTTGTGCTTAGCACTATGGTACAAGTGGTCCAGAACGTGGGGCAGCACATTCGTCAAAGATCAATTCATTTGTCCGCTAAGGAAGAGAATATGTCGCACGATTCTGTGGAGTACTCGATGATATCCAGAGCACTCACAGTTTTCCCAAATGTCAAGCTTCGTATCCGACAGGCGAATACGGTAGTTCCAAGGCACCGCTAATTGGTTCCGGCTAATTAGCGTCGCACAGTGGCGAGGGGGAGAGTTCGACGCATATTCTGTGCTGTGCGCCACCAAAGAAAACTGTTCAGGCTACAATTCGCGGAAAGAGACTACAACGCTGCTACGTTCCCAAATGTCACGGCAACATGTAGTGGAGGAAGGTTCTCTCGAAGGGGGTCGAGAAGTAGTCTGAGGGTAAAGGCCGGGGACAAGCGCGAAAATGCCCATCAAGTCGCTTTGGAACTGAACGAAAGTAAAACCTGTGTACAACGGATAGCACGGCACTGTGTGAAGTCACGGCTCACGCCACAACGCTGTTGACTATTTCTGTTTAGGAAGGTTCTTGTGTCTCACACTAAACGCGTTGTTGACAGACATCCCACCTCCATCTTGAGCAAGGTCATGGGTTGAGCCAGTGGCAGCTAAGCACCGGCACGAAACCCACCGTCGAGCTTTTTTTCTTCCATTAAAAAGACGGGATGGTACAGTACCCTAACGGATCCTGCGGGTAGCATGAATTAGAGATGGGCGAATACCCCCGTCGGCTTTAGACCCAATCGTGCCGCTCTCCATTACGTTAAAACGGCAAACCGGCAACCTGCAAGGGAGAACCACCGAACATACTAAACGGCGTCACTTTTAGGGCCGTTTCGGCTTCAGTTCCTTGCTGACTTGTCGAGCCGCTTTCCCTCCCGTGCTGACACCCGTGTGCCGTTTTTTTGGCCGTGAGCCTCGACTAGGATACAAAGTCAGAATCGGTGTAGAACAGGACGCATCCTGCCCACGATGCCGGATGGAGGATGAAACGGCAGAACACTGCCTCCTCAGATGCCCGGCAACGGAGCGCGAATGGATCCAGTCCCTAGGACACCACCCTACGATGCCAGTCGTGTGGGAAGAACCAGTCAAAGTCATTCAGTTTCTTCGAAGTACTGGTCGCATCGGCGGCCATCGTCAACGCCTCTGAAAGCGACGACGACCAGAACGGCAAAAAAAAATTAGGATCACTTTTGGTTTGCAACAACCAGTTATGCTTATTTTATGGTGATACCGTATTGTCTGTAATTATACGATATTACCGAATGGCGTTATGGATGAATTTATTACTAGGAATGAGTCATCCAAGCAATTATGAAGACAAGAAAGAGTATCGGAGGTGGGAAACGATGTCGAATTATGGGGGAAACGAGCACAAATAGTGGTAAAAGGTTAGCCAGAGAGCGGGAGTTTATGACGGATCGATGGGAGAGTGTTAAAGTCAATTTCATCGATGTGTAAACGGAAGAGAGAAGGTTTCTTGTGTCTGAGAATATCACAGTCAATGTTGGCAACTGGAACGATTTACGCCGATTTCCAGTTCGTGAGGCAGGGACTGCTATTTTCCCATCAGAGCGGGTCCGAGTGACCGTCCGCTGAGGAATGCCGTGGTGGAACTCGATCTGTTGAGAACCCTATGGGCCGCTAAGAGGGTATGAGCTCGAGCGTTTCTAGCTTGAAGAGCTTTAAAACTAGTGTTCGGCCGACGCCAAAATCGCCATTTTTTGAATACTTTCTAAATTTTTTCGATAATTTATCCTTCCTCATATTTTTCTTTTCGGATACAATATTTGACAGTGCAATTTTCAAACTTTTTTAAGCCCAGTATCGCTTTTTTCAAAAAATAAAGTCGGGATCGGGTGTCGGTACCGACTTTTTTTGTTGGGTAGGTCATGTCGGGTCGGGAGGGGGGGGGATTGTCGTGCCGAACACTAGTTAGAACCGCTTGCACTCTACCACGTACTATTTAGTCGCTAGTGCTTGAGGCATTTGCTCTTGACTTGAGACGGTGGATTTGTAGTAGGACACTGCTGTCCGGAGTGTCGGCGAACAGCAGGGCCAGGAACAGGGCACTTGTTGGGCGGACAGCAGGGACATATATTTTCGACTTTGACAGCAGCCATGAAATAGTACACTGAGTAAAAAGCGTAATATTATTAAGAAAAGCGGCCCGCACGACCGAACCGCATATACATGTGAGAAGCGGGCTCAGAAAGTACAACCTCGTAAGACTCTATGTTGTCGTCGTTCGACGGAAAGCGATAAGTGTGCTGATATACCGGCCACCCCGGTGCCAGGTAATGGGCGTATGCCGATAAGCCGTGCTGTTTCGTCGCACCGTACAGCCACAAGTCTCCAGAAGGCCGCACGGAACTCCATTGTAGACGCTAAACTTTCGATTTGCGTGCGTTTAAGACGTCATAATGAGCGAAAAATAGCTAAAACTAAAAGGTATCGTACCTCGAAGAAGTTGATGAGAAACTTGTCGGTAACCTTGAGGTTCTCGAGACGAAGGTGTCGATGTTGTCGTGCCGATGCAGCGTCAGCCGGAAAGAAAAAGTCGAGAACGGCATGTTCCGAAAGCGCATGTGGTGTGTTGCTTTTGTTCTTAGAAAACCACAGGCTAAGCAAGCCTTTTGCGACGCATGATCGGATTAGATCGTCAGTGACGAAGCTGCTGGGAACGATGCTTCGTTCTACCGCGAACGACAGGAGGCCGCGGGAACGAACGGCGACCAGAAACGCGTGGTTGCTGAGTGCGGTGAAGTCTACGCTGTTGAATGTAAGGTGCTGAACGGCACCGATGCATATCGAGTCGATGAACGTCGTCCAGTGGTCCGGAGAAAGCGCCATGTTGTGCAGGCAACTACCCAACTAAACACAAACTGTATGCAAGTTGTTTTCCCCGCAGTAAACTGAGCAACTCAGCAACCATGCAAGGGGGACGTCGCGACCCCACCCCCATGGGCCAAGGGTACATCTTTCGGCCTCGTGCTCAAAAATTGCAACGATATTGCAACAATTCTCGACTTAGCTTCATCGAAATTCTTCGGCCTGTTTTAACTATTTAGTACTAGCCTCCTGCGACGACGCTGGCGGGGTTTCATCAAACGTTCTGCCAGACGTAACCTTTTTTTAATTGGCAGGTCTAAGGCAAGGCTGTGGCATGCGCGTTTTCCACTGCAGCTTTAGAACTTAACAATGTCTGAACTCTGTGGGTTGCGTGCTCATGTATGCGGTACCGCTTAGTAGGCACGCATGCTCACCGCTTTGCACGCTGCACAACCCTTCTCCGTACGTCGTTCGTTGCGTGACACAAATTTTGTCATTCCCGTAAAGTGCATGCGGGCCGCTTACAACGCACGATGCTGTGGCGCTTGGTACGCATGACTGCATGCATGCTCGGGACACATGCACGTTCCTAAAAACTAAGTTATCCTCTGAATAGCGTTCGATAAATTTCATTGGCTACAGGTCAATTCGGTAAACGCAAATTCGGTAAATGCAAATTCGGTAAAACTAATTCGGTAAATGCAAATTCGGTAAATGCAAATTCGTTAAAAAAACTCGGTAAATGCAAATTCGGTAAAAGCAAATTCGGTAAATGCAAATTCGGTAAAAACACAGAAAACTAAAACTAATGACGTTCAGTGACTTGCAAACATCTTTGAACGTACCCTCAAGGCGCACCAGGGTTTTTTCTGCATGGAGATTCCGAAAATAACGTCAGTAATAACGTCAATTTTTGTATGGGACCCTTTAGGGGCGCAGGGAGGTTTATGCTTTATGCTTTTTTAAACTCAATTTTTGAACACTTAACTGGTCTTTGCTTAGAAGCTCGAAATAAAAGCTTAAAACTTGCTTAGTACTGTGCCTGAAATCGATATTAAGCCGATAACGCAAGGTAAAAGATTTATATAGGTTTTTACCGAATTTGCATTTACCGAATATGCATTTACCGAATTTGCATTTACCGAATTTGCATTTACCGAATATGCATTTACCGAATTGACGGGTTACCATTTCATTCTATCGTAATTATTAAACCGACATTTGGCGGTTACGCAAGCGCTTTACTTTATAGTGAATTGATAGCGTAGGTTAGTACCTTTGGTCCAACACATCTCTAAGATCCTGAGAAGTAATGAAAACAGTGTCGAAAAACTTGTTAGCCCAAAATTTCGCCCTCTATCATACATGTTCGGAAATCGCTATAAGTTACCTTTAAGTTCTTGACGTACGAATTGCGCAAAGTCGATCCCGTAAAATCTACAGCTTCGTTCAACCATACGAACGTGTGGCATTTCATCGAGTCCTTCGTCTCGTATCCGCCAAAAGTCACTCTGAACTCTTTCCGACACGGACGCATTTCTACTTCGAACACCTGACGAAGAGGATACACGCTGCAGCACTGAGCGATGAGTGCGTCGAGCCATTTGCTAACAGCGCACGCCCTGTCGAGGTCACGACGAGACAGAAAGCACAGCGCTTCGGCGGCGATTTCTGGCAGCATTCTGGGTAACCTGGGACGAATCTAGAGGTGACGACGGCCATGACAGACAGAAAGACAGGTGTTTTATACTGATCATGTCTACAAACCACTGCTCAGAATTTTCCTTTACGTGCTCTTCGAGCGCTATATTCAGCACGCTTTCCCTATTGCCCGCTGATGAGCGCTGGGACAGTAAACGCGTTGGTCGTGGGAGCCTTTCTAAGTGAAACATCCCCTAGTTTCGCTTCCTCCAAAAGGTTCTGTTATCTGTGCTCAGTCCTACACGGCCACAGAACAATTTAGAATGCTTTTTCTTGACTGTATTGACTGCTTGACTGCTTTGCTGTTGCGTCGCAGTATCTTGGAGAATCTGGGAACGCTACTCGAAAACCATTGTACACGGACGAAAAGCTCTCGCAAAAAAATTACCACTTGGTAGAACGTACCCTCGTCGTCAGAGGTTCATTATTTAAACTGTTTATAGAATTACTTAACGTGTACGCGCACATCTCTCGCAACCATGGACGCGGGCCCGACTTTTCGGCCTTTTTGGCGGTACGTGTGCAGTGGCATGCTGGAATTCCAACATGGAATACAAGACTTCCGCGAGTAGTCTCATGCAAAGAATAATGTGCTGGGTACAACTAGGAAAACGCTCTGCGGAGCTTAAAATGAATTTTTAATCTGGATCCGTGTATCTTAATCCGTATAAGAAAGTGAATGCTTTAAGCCATGATATGCGCTCATGTCATGCGTGCACTGATGCATACTAAGCGCTACCGCATGCAAAATCAGATTCTGGTTCCGGATGCTTCATGCTTTCCCACATATGGCGGGCCCGCATCCATGCACACGGGGATGCCTTGTAAGTTTTTTATTTGAGCAAAATAAAAACACCAAAAAATTTTCGAGAAAAAATACACTGCAGCTGCACTGCTACCGGCCCGGAACACAAATGCGTTCTCTCCGGATTCTTTACACTAACAGTGATTGCCGTCTGCTAAGCATCGCAATGTCGTTTGCGTACTAGTTGGCCGCTCATTCTACGGCGACGCGCTTCCCTCCGTCCCACCTTGCATCCGTGGCGCAGTGGACGTTCCCTGCGCTCGCGGACCCGACGGTCGCTGGTTCGCATCCCGCCGCGGGTAGCGATGAGGAGAAACACCCAACTTGAACCAACCGTGATTTGTTGATTAGTCTTTCCGAGCTACTTTTTGCGAATCACGAAGGCGAAGGCGGAGGAATCGTCCGATTGAGCCCACTTTTCCTGGTACTCATAGAATGTTTAGCCCTTTTCCGGTAAACGTCCTTCCGTTGGAAAACGCTCAGAAGAGGAAGAAAGACTCACTTTCTGTAATAAGCCTCAAAAGTGCCACTTCAATGGTACTTGCTGGCTGTGAAGCTCAGGCTCATTAGCGAAACAAATCACGGGTATTCACTACAACCAGCAAAGATAGGCTAAGAGTGCGCAAAGACCAACGTCCATTCTGGCGGCCAGGAAAGTTTTTTTCAATTCTCCTGGCCTTTCGAGCCATTTAATTTCGGGAACATCATGTCATCCTGCTGAACAAGCTACTTTATGCAGCTCTAACCTTTTGTGAACTAGAACTACAGACGTCCACCGGTGCGCTCTTCTAGAGAGACTTAGGTAAGCGAACGTCTTTATTGAGCTCTCTTTTATTTGGCCAACATAACAACGGGAACAACTTATTGGAAACCCAACAAACTAGAAGAGGAGGTGTCTACGGAGGAATCTGGAGCTAAGTGGAACGGCTTCTGCGAAGTAGGCAAGGCACTCTTAGACGGGCGTCTCGCGTGGCGGAGGTGATGGAAGTGCGGCTTGAGCCTGAAAGGTGAACTGTAAAATGAGCAAAATAAAAGAGCAAAATTTAAAAAAGTTAGTTTCCAACAATAAATTAAATGAGTCTGAAAAGACGAATTTTTATTTTGCATCGACCAAAAATGATTTTTTTGCCGCCAAAATTTGCAAATTACTCACGTCCTTCTTTGCGGCCAATATGGTCGCTCTCTCCTCTGCCAGCCACTCCATCTTCTTCGCGTGCTGGCGCATCGCCTCCGCCGTGTTGCGGTCGATCATCTCCGAAGTGAGGACGCCGTTCTCTGAGGCGTACGCGGAGGCCTAAATGGGGGTCGTTGCTCGGGTTGTTGTGGTGGACTACGGACTGGTCTGAATAGAGGCACTGAATCTGAACTAAATCTAAGTTTAGCCAGTCCGAATCCACGTTTACCTGGCTAAGATCCTAACGTCCTGGCCAGCTGCCCCCACACTCCAGGATTGCCTAGGCACTATATCGAGAGTGAACCCAAGTTTCCTCAGCTGGATCCACATTTGCCTCTACTTCACTTCGCTCATGCAAACATTGCATGACCAACATCTACGCAGGACCTCCCTTCAGGGGCGCCGAACCCAATATTTTCACGCGGTCTTAGCAGTTCCAGGATATGCAACGCCTCGAACTACGGTCCAGGAACGCATGGCCCTAGTTCCAGTTAACCGTGCTCTCAGTAAAACCTATGGCAGGTTTTCCTGGCCTTCGACTTGCTTTGCCTGACACTGAATCCGAGACATTAAGCCTGAGCTTGCACCGGTGGCTGGATCGACGATTTCAGATGGGGCTGGATAGCTAGTTCCAGGACATGTATGGTCCAGCTAGGTCCAGCTAAGTTTGGTTTAGACACATGGAATCCTGGACTCTAACTCCTGGTAGACTAAGGTCCATCAAAACCCCAATAGAATCAGGAAAGACTGGAGCACTCCTCCCAGGCGCGCAACGCATTTCTACCTGCCAACCGAAGACGAGCTTCGAGAGCTCACGACCGGACATGCCCTCGGTCTGGCGCGACACCGCCTGGACCTTCTTAATCCAGTCGAAGTCGGCCAGCTTCAACCGCTGCCACTTCTTGCCCGACGTCGCCGGGTCCGCGATGTACTCCTTGAAGTATTGCAGCAGGATCCGCTCGCGCTCCTGTTGGCCTGAAGGAGGAAGGGTCAATACTGAAGGGGAAGTGAGGTGTACCTGGCAGGTCGAACTGAACAAGCTCGTCGAGACGGTCGTTGACGGCCCAGTCGAACTGCTCCGGCTGGTTACTCGCGACGATCAGCATGAACCTGAAACGGGAGGCTTAGCGTGGAAGCTGACGATAATGGCTATTTACGCAGAGTGGTAGCAATGAGGTCTAGGCCGATTCCTGTGATGTCTATGTCAAGCGTACTAGTTAGACTTGGGCCTAGAGTATAGTAGGCTTGTACGGCCTGTCTACTGGTTCAGGACAGTAAGGCTACTCTTGTCGATGAGCTAAGGCATGGATGGCATAGCATGCTCAGTTTTTTAAAAAGTATTTTAGGCTTACTAGGGCTTAGAATAAGTTTAGGCTTTATGCTTACTTTGGCTTAGAAACGGACACTAAGCGCCGTTTAGGCTACACCCTAGAGTTGAGATTAGCATGAAATCTATTCTTCAGACTGAGACTCGTTTTGCCTGTCTAGTTCCTTTCCTCTAGAAGACGTCTTACACCTGCGACTTAGGGCTACCTCTTACACCTGCTTAACCTCGTAAATTTTACATATCCCAATTTGCAGTAATATCGTTAGCTTTCCGTACTTTCGCGACTGCTCTCCGGTGCGATAGAGGAATGCATTGAGCATCGCACGCATGTCCTCGCTGATGTGCTCTGTGCTGCGCTTGCGCAGGAATGCGTCCGCCTCGTCGATGAATAGAATCAGCCTAAACAAAGCTCTTTGAGACGGATGTGAATGGCGTAACGGACCCTTTGTTGGAGCTTTCAGCCCAGTCGAAGACCTTGTGAATCGCGGAGACGCCTTCCTTGCCCATCGGCGCCACGTCACCACCCGTCAGTATAGCGTAGTCGAGTCCGGAATGTCGTGCCAAGCTCTAAAATGTGCGTTGTGCAAAGTACTAGTAACTAGACGCCCCCACTGACTCCAATCTATCTCCCGACAACTGAGCGACCCAACGGATCAAATTGACATGGTGCGCCTGAATCTGGCGGACCAGGAACTTCGCTGGATCTAACAGCCCTGGAACTTCCCTGAACTAGACGGTCTGGAACTTCCTCGGACCTAGCGATCCTGGATCTACCGAACCAGTCTCACGTGGGTCTAGTGGGCCGGGCATATCCACTGAAGAGCAGAACACCCTCGGACCTGGCTGGCCAGAGGTACCTAGATCCTGCGATCCACGAACACCTGGATCTAATGGGTCAAATGTAGCCCTGTATTCTTGCGGTCCGGACGAGGACTGTCTGCATCCACGGGATCTGCCAGATCGCGCTCGTGGACCATCAAGCCAATTTACATTCACATTGGCCTGTGAAGCCAGCATCCATACTTAGACGTCTGATCTGTATTCCGTACCGTACTGCATATCGGATTCTACGGTACGGGGTAAGGTACGGAGCAGGTAAAGTACGGGTTTCCGTACCGTACCGTCCTGGCCAGTACGGAGTACGGTACAGCATCAGTCTCTTGATAAAATGCACTAGTACGGGCCGTAGTATGGCTTTAACATGTGCCGTATCGTAGTCCAAACCGCACTCTACGGTACGGAGTGCGGTACGGGATGTCAGTACGGTGCGGGTTCAGTACGGTACGAAGTGCGGTACGGTGTTGTCAGTACAGTACGAGTGTGGTACGGGGGTGTCAGTAGGGTACGAGTACGGTATGGGGGAGGTGTGTCACGTCTAAGTCGAGGTTACGACTTAGCCAATCCTCACTATGCCAACCAGGTACGACCTTCAGTCTTTGGACCCATGGTTATTGTCCTTACCTTCGCGAACATGGTCTTGCCCGTGCCGGGCGGGCCGTGGAAGAGTACGTTGCGGAAGAGGCCGTAGTTGCGTTTCGTGTTCTTCGTCGTGATCGCGACGTCGCGGAGACGCGCCTCCAGCTGCGGGTCGAGCACGACGCCCTTCAGCGGATCGTCGTGGCGACGCATGAACTGCTTTGCACTGCGAATCGGGTGCTTCGCAACTTCGACGGGCGTTAGACGGGAGGTCTCGCGGACCAGGCTCGGCTTCCCAAGGCGCGCCTCGATGTAGCGTGCGGTGACGCCCGTGCCCCGCTTCGCGGTGTACCAGCCGACGGCCAACGCGGTCAAGCCACCGACCTGAAAAATTGCAAAATCAAGCAAGAAAATTGTTCTTTACAACTTAACGACCTAAATTAGTTGGACCAATGTATTGCATGTATGCGACCAACTATGCCTAATCGTAGTCTCTTTTATAGATCGTCAACCGTACCGTACTCCGTGTCGTACTGACAACCCCGTACCGTACTCCGTACCTTATAAGGTCGGGGCCGTGTCGTACTCCGTACTGGCCGACCCCAACCCGTACCGTAAGCCGTACTGTCCTAACCCACCCGTGCCGTACTCCGTACCAATAGTATGGCAGTACGGTATTGTACGGGCGTACCAGTTGTACGGGCCTTTAGTCTATTTGGCAGCCTCTTAACGCTACGAGATCAGCATCGAATGTGAGACTTGAATTTTGCATTTGTTTAAGTGGGTAACATATTCCCGATGAGAACGAATGTTACGGCTCCACGCATATGCTATTCCTCCTTACTGACTTAAGGATCTGCTTAGCACGGACTCTTAGGCCTAGTATCTTAAGACTACACACTTACCGCAGCTGTGATCTTCTTCGGGTCGTTGAGGAACTCCTCCAGGCCGGCGCCGAGCACCGTTCCGCCAGTCCTAAACCACCAGGATTAGCCCCCATTTCCTTCCCAGGGAAACCCACCGGATCTGTTCGATGAGCGTCTTGCGGCGCTCCTCCTCGCTGGTCTTCATCATTTCGAGGTTCACGTCGCGGTTCTCGCGCGCTGCCTTCGCCTTCGCGCGCACCTCCGCCTCGATGCGCTCCAGGTCGTACTTGTGGCGGAGCTGGAGCTCGTGCTCGATCGTG
>JNEY01001413.1:0-11503 GCA_020875895.1 Aphelenchus avenae
CCCTCCCCGGGCGACTTAGAAGAGAGCGCTGCAAGGAGGTACGAGGTGCACGAGGAGGCTTTCAAGCGGTGCAAGGAAGCCGTCCCAAAGACGCACGAGCGGCATGTCCTTCATCTTCAGTGGGTAGTTGAGACCGTCTCGCAGGTAGCTCGTGAAGGTAGTGCCCGTCACTGACTTGTAAGTCTCCGGAGTAAGGCAGACCACCTGTGACACGTAGTTCAGCTTAGCCTGTAATTCGCTCCAGACAGCGCGTCCGTGCAGGACCGAAGTGCAGCATGCCGGACGATAGACCATGACGTGCTCGCGCTGTTCGATGGGGACGCCGAGATTGGCGCAGAGGAACCAGTCAGCTAGCTGCCAGTCAACGTTGTTGTAGAAGAACGGCGACGGCGACGGTATGGCAGGCGGAACTGGAACGATGGCGTGCGGTGGTCCCACATGCGGCGAGGCAATAAAAGTCGGACCCTCGCATGCCACTGTGTGAGTCGGAAGAGAGGGATCGTACGCTGGCTCCGCTTGCGGCGCAGGTTGTGGAGCGGGCGATGGACTGCCCATTAGAATGCGCGAAAGGTGAGACTGGTTCGCGGCGAAGAGAATGGACGAGACATTAGAGACCTCCGCCATCAACGCATCCTCATCAGGTACTATTGGGCTGCGAAGCGCGTTGCCGAAAGCGGCATCGAGGTAGCGCAGATCGAGCGGAGAGGCCATTGAAGCATCATCGCGAACGGTGAACGAAGCTGAGCGACCGCTGAGCACCTGGACCGAAGAGTTGATACTGGCATCGGAGCTAGCGCGAGAGTCAGTGCGAGAGCTGGCATCGGCTCTACGAGACCAGGGACTGGAGGTGTTCATATAGCTGTCACGAGAAGGGTCCGGGGAAGCAGGACTCGAAAGCGTTGCAGGACTGGCAGGACTGGACACGATGTTAGGAGGCAAAGGGGACGAGTGAGCAAGCGGTACAAGCACGTTTTGAACATCGAACAAGCTTGTGTTTTGCTCGCTGTCAGTCGGCGACGGAGCGAATGGATTTGCGAATTCGCCGCTCGAATGGAAGCTCGGACGGTTGCCGCCGATAAGTGGATCACCGCTGATAATGCTGTCGTTCTCGTCCAACTGCCACTGCTCGTTGTCGTTGTGAGTCGCCATCCTGGGAAAGGAACGGGTAAGCTTCGAAACCCCAAAGGCTTTGGCACCCAGGATTGCATAAGCGTTAGACGCAGGTAGAAGCAAAATAAAGCTTAAGCATAAAAACCATGAGAAACGCCATTTGCGATATCGGTAGACTGCAAACAAAGTGAGTGCAAGAGACAGTGTAGGCGTTAACATGTACAAAAATTCTAGAACGGGGCTGGTAGGTCGCGACAAAAATCTTAGGAAGTTTACAAAGCTAGGAGAACTTAGACTACGTAGTGCTGCCTTAAGAATTACCGACCGCTGCCCACCTACGAACTGGACTAGACACTCTTCCCTCACGTTTTGTTCCCTAAAATACAACGTTATTGTCTGCCTACGTTTTTCAGGAGAACAAAATATAGAAAATTCTACATTTTTGCAGAGAACAAACGCTAGTCCTTCTCCTCGTTTCGTATGACAGTTATAGCTTAAGACGCTTCCGTCGATGCAGTTGTTGCCGCATCCTTCTATGCCGAAAATTCTAAGCTTTGGTTCGTCGTAATTGCCTACGCTTAGTGCTAAATCGCTAATGTTAACCTGAGCTTCTAGCCTATCTAGGTGCAAAACACGGTGGACGGAATTGTCTATGTAGTGCAGAAGTGTACCGTTGTGAACGTATGGCAAAACATAATTTGCTCGCCCAAAAATGTCGTAAACGCTATGATTTTTGGGTGCTGTGTACGAGCTGACGACACAGTTTGAACGTAGTGCATCCTCCTTTGACGAACATTCGACCCAACGTTCGCGATTATGGGGGACCAAAAATGCTCTTTTCTCATCCCCAAAGAATCGAAGTCTTTCGTTGAATCTTTCAAAGTCGCTTGTTTTTAGGCCCACCTCAAAATGACCCCAAGACGAAGGATTATCTGACAGGATTAACGTCCGTCTTTCAACGTTATTGTGTCCCCAAAACGTCACAGTCAAGTGTGCTCTGTGCTGCCAAGACGAACACGTGAAGTGCCTTCCGATATCAAACGTCAAAGGCGTTCCATAGCGAATTTCGTTGAAGCAATTGACAGTTCCGTTCGAAGTTTCATTGCTTGAAATGATCCAAAAAGGCAGCGAACGGAACTGGCGAATCGCATAGTCTACTGCGTCGGACACTTTGCATTTCTGGTTACCAATTTCATGAATAGTAAGGTTTTTGAATGCAAAATCCCGGGTCCAGGCCTCCACAAACTCCTCACAACGTTCCCATATGCCACTCACTTCCAGGGTTACTAGCCCTAATGGCTCGCTGGAATTACCCGAAAAAAGGATACAGGAAGGGAGACCGTGAGGGGAGAGTTCTAAGGAAAAATTGGCTAAAGCTATGTTCTGCGTTTCACTCTCGTCCCCTGGTAGAGCCTGTATCACTTTGGTCGAAAAACAGGCCGGAGTGGTAGGAATGAGGACCGCCAGGACCATAAGACTAGTTACGATGTCAAAAGGTTTGAGAGTGGGAGTAGCTCTTAGCGACACGCTCTCAAGGTTCACTCTGCTCCTTGGGTCGCTATGCCTAAAGGCATTCCGTCTCGTAAGAGCCACACGCTCTCTCTTAGCCGGTTCTCGCTGCCCGATTGGTTCTCTCATGCGCTTACGCAACCTATTTACACTATTACTCACAACGTCGAGTGACTGACGATACCGCTTTGTGCGTTCGATCACCCGTGCAAACCAGTAGGACAGCACAACCACTAGCGTAACCGATGTGAAAATGGCTAGCAGTCCTATAACGTGTGCTATGAACGGTCTGCAGTGAGGATTTTGCAAAAATGCTGCAACGCTATGATCATCTTCACAATAAGCTACTGCTGGACAAGTGCGTGTAATTTGCTCTACTAACTCGCCCTTTCTCCAAAAATGCACACGAACTTTAGGGGTGTGCAGCAGATCTTGGTCTGGTATAAAATGACCGAAATCAAAATTGTGCAGTTCATGCAGGAATGTGTAGTTCTCCGTGTCCGAAAAAGAGAAAACTTGACGTTCCAGGTGTTCGAAAGTTCTGACCTTTTTGAGTTTGCAGTCATTCCACACACACGCCTCAATGGCATCGATATCCGAATCAAACCTTACTTCGAACTTTCCTGGTAAGCACCTCACTCTACACGTGTAGCAAATTTTGGAGAAATCGTAAAAACTTAGCGGTTTACTTGGTGCATATTTGACCTTCCATCTGTCTACTACTAGCAAGGAACCGTTTTGGTTTTCCATAAACCATAACGGTTTTACATGATCGCTAGCGTCGAGATGGAAGGTACTAGGGTACGTTGTGTTTTCCGTACCTAGTGTGAGCGGGTCGTACAGAAGGTATCTTCCTTCTAGTACGACACGTGTACCGTTAAGGAGAGTAGCTTCTGGGAAGTAAAATCTCGATTTGCTTTCTTCCTTTCTGCCTTGAACTCTAAGGCAGAGAAGGTGGAGTAGCAGGACCAGTGTTGTCATGCTGAAGGTAAGCCGCTCTTGCGGTTTAACGGCGCGTCGCAAGTTATACTTTTCATGCTCTCGATTTGTTCTCTCCCCGATCACACTATCATCCACCTCCTCGCTCTCTTCACTCGCCTCCTCCTCTAGCCCTGATACGGGAGGAGTTCCATGCGGGGAGATAGGAGGGGCTGTTTGAGGGTCCGAACCGCCTGAGCCGTCGGGGGAGAGCCTTGAGGGATCCTCAGCTTCCCGAGGTCCAGTTTCCTGAGGACCTCCAGTACTTTTGCCCTTTTCGCCATCCAGTTCAAGGGGGTAGAGTTTGGAAATAGGGCGCCACAAAAATTTGGTGGGGCCTACCCTAACTTTCGCTACTTTGAGCTGTTTCGGGTGGGCTTCCCTGAACGAATCAATGATGCCCACTTTCCAAAATCCTCGAGGTAGTCCGTCCTCATGTATGAGGACGGCCTCCCCCTTTTCAGGAAAAATTTTGGAGGGAAATTTTTGTTTGACGTATCTTTCATGCCTTTCTCTAAGGGCATTGAGGTACTCTGTTTGCCAGTATTTCCAGAAAATATCGAGCATTTTAAGTGATTTACGCCAAATTTTTAGCACATGCTCTTTGCTATCTGTTTTACCAGGTCCAAAATTGGGGTCGGATTGCAGGTTTTTGTCAACCAAGACAGGTAAGCTGGGATGACTAAGAGGATTGATCAACTTCTCAGGAGTTATGATCACTGCGTCAGGTTGATCATACAAAAAAGCCAGCGGTCTCCCATTTGCGATTTTCTCACATTCCAGGCAGACCGTTTGCATTTCATCCAAGCCGATCACTCGTTTTCCCACAGATGCTTTGAAAACCTTCTTAAAAATGCCTACCATTCTTTCGTACATTCCTCCGGCCCAACTTGTGAGAACCGGAATGAACTTCCATTCAATGACATGTGCTTGGAAGTACTCTGCAACATCCGGGCTAAGTTTGTCTGGTTGCCATGCTTCCCCAAAAAGTTTGGCCGCTAGTATGAACTGGAGCGCGTTGTCACTGTAGACTAGACGAGGAAGTTGCCTGCGCGCTACAAAGCGACGGAAAGCATTGATGAAGCTTTGCGTGCTTAGTGAGGTTACGACTTCGACGCTAATTGCGCGGCTTGTGAAATCAGTTACTAGGAGGACCCAGCATTTTGAAGCTTCATTTCCCAGTCTAATGTTTATGGGCCCTAGGAAATCCAAGCCAATCGACTTCCAGTAAACCCCTTTTTCCATTCGTTCGATAGGTAGAGGAGCCATCGGAGGTAAACGATAGGGCTTTGCCTTCAATTTGCGGCAATAAAGGCAATCCTTGTGGAGAATGACCTTGACCCGGGACCTGCCCTTAGGGGTCCAAAAAGTTTCCCTGTATGTGGCCAGGACCTGCTGTACTCCCGCATGGCGAAGGTCGTTGTGAATGTAAAGAATGATGAGCCGAAATAGAGGGCTATCCCTAGATAGAAAGTAGGGATGCTTCACAATGTACCGGGACCTTTTGAGTCTGTCGTTTACGTTAAGCAACCCGTCTTCATCAAAAGCTAGGCCCCACTCATCAATTTCTTTCTCACTAGGCGGAAATTTTAGCTGCTCTTGAGCAAGTAGAATGTTTTCAGCAATGGAGATTTCAAGTCCATAGAGATACCCCTTCACACGCGTATTTTTGCCCACGATTTCCCTATGCCGCACCAAAAGTGGGGACGTGAGCTCAACACGTTTGGCTGTATTCTGAATGAATCGGAGCACATATGCAACAACTCTGCGCGATTTTGCAAGAGACGAGCTACGCGTGAGGTCATAGATTTCCCCAACTAGAGGATATTCGAAGGTAACCGCGAATGCTAGTTGATCAATGGAGATTCTTTCTTTTATGGGAGAAAAAGAAAGTTTCCATTGATCAGTGGGTTGTTTGAGCCAAAATGGACCCTCTAACCATAGGTCTCTAGCGCTATGGTTTGTGAAGGTGGTGAATCGAGAACCCATATCAGCGGGGTTCTCAGTACCAGGAATGAACCCAATATTACAGTCTTTGGCCGCACAGATTTCCTTTAGTCGCGCGCGCACAAAAACAGGTAAGCGCTCTGATTGTTTTTCCACCCAGGACACTACGGACGAATTGTCTGTGAACAAATAAGTCTGCTGGACTGGCAGGCCTATTTGTTGACGGACGAAGTCTAGAGCTCGAATACCGAATGTAGCCGCTGTTAGCTCTAGTCTTGGTATCGTGATGTCCTGGTTAAGAGGGGTCAAACGTGACTTTGCGAAGATAAGAGTGCTTGTGTTTCCGGTCACGCTTTCCACACGGAGGTAAACACATACGGCCAGGCCAATCTTGCTTGCATCAGAGAACGCTACCAAGGAGAT
The DNA here is from genome assembly GCA_020875895.1 of Aphelenchus avenae. Taxonomy (NCBI): domain Eukaryota; kingdom Metazoa; phylum Nematoda; class Chromadorea; order Rhabditida; family Aphelenchidae; genus Aphelenchus; species Aphelenchus avenae. The sequence continues at coordinate 5,968 of JNEY01001413.1, forward strand.
CTTTGCCTTAGCGGGGTGGCCTTTGATGGCTAACCTGGGAATTTTCACTTCCTCGTTTTTCCATTGTGTAAGGATGGAATGCCATTCTCCTGTGAGTGACTGGGGCAGTTTTTCGTCCCACTGAAATTTGAGACGAAACAGATTTTGCATAAAAACTTTGGCTTTCACTAGTAGCGGGCAACATAGGCCGTTTGGATCATAAAATGAAGCGATTTTGGAGAGGACTTCGCGTTTTGTGGCGGGTTTTTGGAAGTCTTCGTCTGTGACGGAAAATCCGAAAAGGAGAAGGTCACGACGAACGTCCCATTTTGTTCCCAAAAACTTGTGAATTTCCGGGAGGTCGGTGGATCCAAAATGCTCGTTCACCTTCGGGTCATTGGACACAAATTCCCTGAGGTTAAAACTCGCCTGAGCAAAGATCTCCCAGGCTTTTTCGCACTTTGCAATAGCTTCGGAGGCGTGCAGCGCATTTATGATTATGTTATCAGCATAGCACTGGCGCGAAATTTCGTCCGCAAGAGGATGATTTTGCTTTTTGAGGTGTTGCTTAATAGTTTCCGCCAGAATGTAGGGAGAGCTGATGACCCCGAACAAAATGCGCTTGTACCGAAAAATGGCCAAATTTTCGTCACTTAGAGGCTTTTTTATGTCCGCCAGGAATAAGAAGCGAGCCGTATTGATGCAATCTGGCGCTAACAAAATTTGGAGAAACGCCTTCTCAAGATCACAGCTAACTGTTACTGGTGATAGCCGGTGCCGGATCAAGGTGCCCGAAAGATTGGGAAGCCTATTAGGACCTCTGTGCAAAAGACTATTCAAGGAAGGTAGACCAGACGCGTGACTGCTTGCATCAAAGACCACGCGCAACTTCGTGAAAGTCTTGTCCTCCCGAATTACGCAATGATGGGGTAGGTAGTGGACTAGATCGGACGTTTTTGGATCCCACACTCTCTCGATAATCCCCAGTTTGAGTTGTTCCTCGAAAACCGCGCTGTACTGCTTCAGTAACTCAGGGCTCTTAGACAATTTCTTGTAGAGACCATCCAACCTGCTGCGAGCTAAGCCGTAGTTAGTTGGCAACTGAGGATTCTCCGAGATCCAGGGCCAACCACACTGATAACGCTTTTCGCTATCGACGAACTTCAGCGAGGCGAGTACCTTTTGCTCGGCCGTGACGTCGTCTTTCTGCACTGCTTCCTCTCCTCGAATGCCTGTTGCCTCTAGTTGCCACAACATCTCTGCGGGATCGCTCACCGGCGTGCTCTCTTTCTCCTTCTCAAGGCTCGCGCGCACAATGGCATGAGATTCTACGCAGTGAACGGCGACAGGAGCGGGCAGAGGCGGCTCTTTTACCAATGAGAGTGATTCGCTGGAGGGATTACTGACCGGGCCGCCCAACATGTAGCCCACGGCAGAGGATTTGATTTCAGCGCCGCATTTCAAACGCGCAACAGGCGTGATGCGGAAGCGGTAGTACGCATCGATGCCAATTAGCAGCTCGGGTTGTGCATATCGCCGAGAGATTCTCCAGGTTTTGACTGCACCGTCTTCAATGTTTTCAGGCGCTACATGGAAGGAAAGCACTCTGTCCATGATCCTGTCTCTCTTAAACGCCGTGATAATAACGCTTTCGCCGTCAGATAAGGGGACTTCTATTTCGTAGACGTCACAACAGACCGGTTCACCCTTGCTATTGAGAATCGTGCGGACATTGAGTACCTGTTTACCTTTAGGAGTGAGTCCTAGACGCTGAACCAAGCTTTCCGAGACAAAAGAAACTTGGGACCCATTATCCCAGAAGGCAGTAGCGATAGTGTCTGAGCCTGCGCCACAAATTTTTATATCTTTTGTGAGCAAGACATTGTGGGATGCAGAGTCTTTCACAGAAGCTGTCGCTACTAACCAATCGCCGCCTTCCGTTACGGCCGCGGTTTCGCTGGACACACAATGCGTTTCGACCTTAGCGTTCTTCGCCTGAGGAGAATCCTTGCGAGAATTCGTGGGCCTACGGAAAGGACGTTTCTGAGGTGCAGAGCGCGTGCGAAGTGGGCGCCTGTTAACATTTTCCCGGTCCCTGCAGAGCACAATATGATGATTCCGACCGCATTGCCGGCAAGGGTTAATCCGTTCGCACGGCGCATTAGGATGCCGCTCCCTTAAGCAGCGCGTGCACCTGCCTAATTCTCTTAGGCGGTCTTCACGCTGCTTAAAGCTAATATATGAGGGACACGCACTGGCCCAGTGATTCTCGCCGCACAAAAGGCACTTGAGTGTCCTCGGAATGGGCCTGGTTCCGCTGAAGACGCGCGCTGTTTTTGTTGTTAAGCGATCCGTGTGGGAATCTGCTGATACCGAAAAAGCGCCGGCAGGATAATAAGGCCCTCGTCCGCCGCCGCCGCTGCCGCCGCCGCGGCTAGGCTTATGTCCTTGACTGCGGGGAGCCGGATTAACTCTGTGAACGTCCTCGACCTGTTCCTTCAAAGAGAGGAATTGGTGAACAGTCTCACGCAAGTGATGCATGCCCCAAGGCGTTCGACTAGCAGGCGGAACAAGCGACTGAGATATCTGATAATTGGCTTTCGCTTGGTAAACGTGCTCTACAAGCCATTTGGGAAGCTTAGACTCGAGGGGGACCAGGATTTGGTTGTGATCTACATCTTCGCCCAAATTCTCAAGTTGTTTTATGATAGCGTCGCTGTGCTGGAAAGTCCTTCTAGCGGACTCTACAGAAGGGCCAGACGGAGGAATTTGGGCAAGTTTCACATGCAGCTCTCGGGAAATTTGTTGAGGGTTTCCATACCTACGTTCCAAAGCCTCGAAAGCCTTTTCATAATTGGCTGCTTCAAGCTTGAAATACTGGATAATTTCTTTAGCGGGGCCCCTTACTGATTGTTGCAAACAATACAATTTTTGCACGGGGTCCATTGGCTGATTTCCCACTGCGACATTAAACAACTCCTTGAAGCTTGGCCACTGTGAAACTTGCCCGTCAAAGGTAGGGAGAGGAACCTTTGGCAAGGGAATTCTAGGCGCTGAAGCAGGATATGACGTGGCCGTTGCAGAACCTGGAATGTGAGCGCCATGACTAGGGGCACCAAAGGCGCCGGGTGCGGTGAATAGGCCTGTAGGGCCAAATGTAGCTGCAGACGGCTTCGCGGTTCCTCCTAAGCTTAGAGCCGCGAGCGTGCTAGCCAAATCAAAATTACTGAGGGTACCCCCCAAATTCGCGGACGCTTGCAATTTAGGGCGCGTTTTTCCACTAGAAGAGCCACTCGTGAACACTTTTTGATCAGACGTTGAGTCGTCAAATGAGGCACGTGACCTATCGAGATCAGCTCTCAGACTCTGACTGAGCTCGTGCAACTGGATTGCTCTTTGCTTCATTTCGTTTATCAGCCTTTTTGCATAATTTTGCAAATTTATAACGCCCCTTTCCGAAAACAAGCTGTCGTTTAGAAAAGCTTCTTCTTCTTGCTTTTCTTTGGGGTCTTGAATGCCCAGTATTTCGACCCGCCATAATTCTATCAAACTATCTGAGGTTTTGACGAGCTCAGTCAGGCATCGAACGTTGATGCTCGTTGTGTAGATTGCCATTTCAACCTGATCTAATATGTCCGACTTGGGCACGGAGGTAGGAAAATCATATTTTGTGTTGGCTACCTCGGTGATCAGGCTGTCAAAAGCTTGAACGACTGCTTCAAGCCTCTTGCTAGCCAGATCGCCCGTCCTCTGAGTGGAATTTAATGCCATGCTGAACACATTTTCCTGTTTTTCGATTAGCGTTTTGTGTTTTTGCAGTAGGTTATAGACCAAAATAGCAGCATTTTCTTTGACAGAAAATAATTTTTGGCCTTCTCTGAGCGATGCCAAAAAGCCCAGTTTATCGGCTGAGGTCTCCGGTAGACCTTCAACCTCTGTTTTCCACTCGTTCAAAGACGTTTGAAGTTCCGCGCGCTTTTCGTTAAGATCACTCAGTCCCTTATCAATCTCAGCTTTGATGCTCTCTATGAGCGTGAGAGCATTCTTGTACGAGCACTCGCTGGGCAAAGCGAAATCAATTTGGTCACACTCGTCCAGTGTTTTCTGTATCTCACCAATCTTAGCCTCAAACGCAGCCTTCTTAGGTCCAACGTTATCAGCCATGACTCACACTTAGCTTGCAAGCGCGACAAAACCTGACACGTAGACTGATATCGACTCTCACACTAAGTCGCTTTCGCACCTCCCCGGGCCGAAATAAGTGGTATTTGTTCTTTTGAAAAAAGACCTACGTGTCAGTCCGGTAAATCCTTGTGAAGTGCTGCTGAGCTGAGTACACTGGGAGGTTGGGAGTCGTTCAGATGCTGAGTTGGTGGAGGAACACAATCTAGTGCCTGTAAGCTATGTTTGTTTGGCGTTTACGCGCGTTTGTATGAAAACAGGCGGGGTGAGGAAAATTTAGATGATCAGTACTGGGGGATATCCGGTTGGCCGGACCACTAAAATGTCGGAATACTTTGGGTAAATTCCTGAAACTCCGAGGAATTTTTGCGTAAAACCGGCCTAATTTCCGACACTTTGTGGCCTCGAGAATGGTACAGTTTAACCTTCGAAACTGCTACGAAAGGGCCCTACTTTTGGGCCTAATGAGGACTGTATGGGTAAGACTACCTAGCGTCTCAAGCTACGTTTAGGTCCTACAAAGGGACTGAGAACTCCTCTATACTAAGAAGACAAGACTCCTTAGGACTCAAGGCGAAGATCACTGCTATAACCAAGCGAGAAGCCAAAGCAAATCCCAAACCCTGCTAGTTAGACACTTAAGCTATCAAGCTAATTTACTAAGCACAAGCAACCAAAGTTAGCAAAGCAAGACAGCACTGCAAACCAAAGGTAAGCAATACAACTGCACTGCAAACAAAGGGGACAAGGGCTTCTAGCTTAGAGATGGTTAAATGAGCGGTTAACTGAGCTGGTTAACTGAGTGTGGTTAACTGAGGGTGGTTAACTTAGGCTAACTTAGGGTTAAATGGCAGTGGTTAAGCTAGGAGGAGAAGAAGGAGAAAAAAGGAGAAAATTAGCGCCGAGTCGGACTCCGACCGATCTCGACCGAAGCTGGTGCCAAGAGTGGTGAAGATGACGACGAGTGCCGGATGGCGACGAACGAGGCGGGATCTGCAGCGCGGCACGATCCGACGAAGCGCTGCAGCGAGGATAGGCGTAGGAGGAGCAGGTCGCCGCCGGGCTGGTACGAGGTGCCGGCGACGCACGGTGCGAAGGTTAGCGGCGTGTGTTGAAATTGGATTAGTATGACAGGAGGGCGCGACTTGACGGGCGTCGGAACGCGTACAAAGGGATTTGAGTGACAAGATGTGGTAAAAAGCGGCGCAAAAATGGCATAATTTTTACAGCTGCGTGTCAGACAAGGACAACATTTCGAAACCGAAGGACGAAAGGTTTTGACATATGCAAATTTTAGACCAATATTAGTGCCAAAGCCTTTCACGTTTTAGAGAATTTTTAGAAAAGAAAGTTGGAATTTACGTCGTTTCCGACA
>JNEY01001414.1:0-10719 GCA_020875895.1 Aphelenchus avenae
CGGCACGGCACTGTATGACGCTGTTCCGTACTCCGTACCGTACTGATCCTCTGCGCCGTACTGCCGCACCGTAAGTACGTCAAGCGGTACAGCACGGAGTACGCAACGGTACGTCGCAGCACTTTCTAGTACACTCTAATGCACGAAATTCACAGAAGGTTGATGCACTTTCCCGCACTTTTCAGCTAGTCTTCTTCTTCAAAGAGCTTCAAAGTACCTACCAGCTTCCCCAAGAGCTCTCCATACGTCCTTAGCCCCGTGATTGACACGTATTGCCGAGGGTCCACTCCATCCTTCTTCAGGCTCTCGATCAGGGAATGCGGTCCTTTGAAGAGGGACGTCATCTGCCAGTGAAGAACCGCGAGGTGTGCATTATAGCTGTCCGGATCGATCCCGCCCTCGAATCCCGGGAGGATCGGGAGAACGAGGAAGACGCGGAAGGTTTCGTTGTTTCTAAAGTGCGTTCCATAATGCGTCGAAGCATCCGATTTGCATACCTATGTGCCCGAGTGATGCGCTCGTGCAGCGCTTCGCACACCCTGTTTGCCACCTCGGGGCAGCCGATCGTCGAGATGAACGTCTCGTTCTCGATGTAGACGTAGTGCTCAGCGTTATGGATGAGCGAGACGTAGGCCTGTTGGATGCTGTCCTCGGTCTTATCCGTCAGCAGCGACCATTTCGTGGCCGAGCGAAGCACTTGAACGTCGACCGGGTGCGTGTTGTCGTCCAGGAAGGCTTCAGGAACGCGCAAGCCGCCATAAGTCTTCGGAAGAAGGAACGGGAAGGTGGCGTCGTCTCGCTTCTTCTCGGTCTAAAGCCAGTGAGTTATTAGCGAAAATAGTAAGTGCAGCAAAGTACAATGGTCTGTGATGTGGGTTTTGACTAAAGATCGGTCACAGTTAGCCGTACCGCACTCTGTACGATGCTTACCCCTTGCCAAACGTACTCCGTACAATACTGACCCTATCCGTACCGTACTCCGTACTGTACCAGTACTGCTATGGCCCATACTAGTGCTAATGGCGAGAAAACTTGAGCCGTACCGTAAGCCGTACTGTACTGAACAACCCGTACCCTAACTCCGTACTGTACAGGCCCGTAATTCCGCACTCCTTACCGCACTAAAACGGAGCGCGGCACTAGTCGCAGTAAGGTAAGGCTGCCGGCCTTTAGTTTTGACCCTACAACCGGGACTTTTATTTTTTTGTCTGAGATGCCGAATTTTAATTCAGAAAACGAAATTTGGCCTGGTACACTGTGCTCCGGCTTGTGCATTATACAGACGAAACCTAATCCCGGAAGTTTTTGCGAAGTCTGCCTGGGCCAGATTTGGAATTCTGTTTCGGTTGGATGCGTAATTCTGAAAGCAAATCCGATGCTGCGCAGTACACCTAACGAATTCCCTGCGGGCATGCTACTTAGGACACTGTTAGCCGCGTACCTTCGTTGCATTCCAGCGCTGAATGAAGTGACGAGCGACGTCCCTAGCGGCATCCCCGTACACAACGCACTGAATGTCGTGCCACGGCATCCGCGGCGTTTCGAATCGATTGATGAGATCTAAAAATACCTGTTTGTACAATAGATTTCCACTGATCCTCACCAGTGAACGGGTGGTCAACGTCGGCGAAATCGTCCACAAGGATGTTCGCGTAGTCCTTGCCGGGAAACATCTTTCCTTTGCCCTGAAGATCGAGCTTCTCGTTGAAGGAATCCAGCACCTCGTGGTATCTAAAGGCAAGACTTGAGAGGGTTGTCACCGCGCTTTCAGTTTCTGTATACTTCAGTCCCGCAACAGAAGTATACTTCGGCTAAAGCCTCTCCGGCTGGGGAATCTACTGGGGGCTCTATGCGATTAACCTTAGGCTTAGGAGAGTCAATCTTTAGGCTTTGGCGTAGTAATTAGTTCAGCGCCATGCAATTAACTAAGGATTGGGAAGACGTGGGCCTCGCAAAATTTTTAAAAAGCAATGCGTAAACGTGCCGGAACAAACAATAACAACCTAACAACAAACCGATATACCACATGACTGAAATGTCTAGCAGCCTGGACGACCTACCTGGTGGCGTAGTCCCGCTCGCCTTCAGTATCTACCAGGTGACTTTGATGACGCTTTGAGCGCGACGCTTGCATTCGTGCTGAGAGCTTCCGTATCAGTTGACGGGGACGAGAGACTTGATGTCCTCCTCGGACAGGCTCACGACTTGAATTTGAGCTTTGCGTTCCCTGCGGGGCAAGCGCTTTCGAATCACTCTTCGGTTCCGCAGAAGGCGATGGGCTGGCGTTCTGGGGCTGAAAAAATCGGATTCACTGCGAACGTGTCAGTTTCTGTACCTCTGCTGACTTTATTGCCTCCTTCGGTACGTCGACAATCGAGCCCAGGTCGGTCATCGGATGCGTAGCGTCGTCCCAGCGGCCGTATGAGATGTCGATTCCGCCGACGAAAGCTATCAGCTGGTCGATGACGACCATCTTCTCGTGATGCGTCCAGAAGAAGATGCCCGTGTCCGGGTAGTGGTCCGGGTGCCGAAGGACCTAAATGAACAGTGCACGGTATCGATAAAACTCTGTGTTTTTGCGGAGATGTAGGGCAATGCACGATCCGATTTTTCTCAAAATCACTGTGAAAGCTTGTTGTAAGTACGTTTGTCCTACAACTACCTGACATGCTAGAAGTACCTAAATAAACGGTTGGGATGCAAAAACATGCACAGACTGAACCCAAACTTCGAGCTCGTTTTTAGAGAATACCGCGACTATGACCTCTAAAGGGTCTCCTATGCGACCGACTACCGAATCCGGAATGGCGCGGCACCTGAATTTTTTGTGGCGTACCGTACCAGTACGATAAGGAGTACGACAACGCACTCACGCGTAACCGCTCCGCGTTCCGTACCGCGGAACATGGTAGGGAACGGAATGGGTAGGTACGGCCGCGGAACCTAAGCAGCAATCGCAATGCCCTGCTCTTACCCGAATGTTCTCATGCAGACCGTGAAGAAGCTGCTTGAAGTAGAGGCTCTTCTGGTCAATGAGCAGCTCCATTTCCTTCTGAAGTAGGACGAAGATGCGCACGCCTTCTTGCGCCTTCCGCTTGAGGATCTCGTCGAGACGCCAATGGTTGCCGTCCGTAAGCGGTCGTCGCATGTAGATCACAGGGCAGAGCCACCACGCGCCGATGAAGATCTCCTCGCGGGCGATTTCGAGCATCACGCAGAGCTTCTCGAAGTAGTCCTTGCCGTCAACTAGCCTGAAATATGTGTAATTAGGTAGGCATGACGTTGTCGATTTGGAATATTGCTGTAAATTTGCTCAGTCTCAGTTCTATACATCGTTAAAGCGTTTACAACTAAAGAGTCCAGTATTTTTATCCAATTTTTAGTTGCAAGTCTATGGCAAAGAAAAGTTTTCACTGGTGTGACCTGGGATGGAGCCTGTAAAAGAGGGTTTTGCTGGGAACGTCGTAAGTTAAGAGCTGTGTTTTGACAGGAATGACCTTATTCGCAGTGCTAAGCTCTTGAACAAAGGCTTGAACTGGCAAAATGTCGCCTTCCTATTTTTCATCGAATGGATGGTTCTTACCACTGGCAATACGAGTTTCCTCTCGTTGGATACGAAGAGCCATTCGGGTGTCCGTGCTTCCAAACTTGGCCCGCTTGAGCGTGCAGTGCGTCTTCGATAGCCAGCTTCCAGGGGGTGACGTCCTCCGCGTGGTGGCATCTGATGGACCACTCGCTGAACAACGACATGCAAATAGTGCCGAGCCGAACAAGCAAACGTACTATTGGAAATTCGAGACCTTGAAATTCTTCTCGTCGGTGACTTCAATCGAGAAGCTTTCGTCGAAGAGCATGACCTGCTTGAGATGTCCGCTAGTCGGATGAAGCACGCACAAGTAGGAGTCCTTCAGCACGAGCCACCTAAACGCAAAACGGCGACGAAGGCTAAACGTTTAAAGACTGAAGATGCCTACCTGTCTCTGTGTGGCAAGAGCCACTGAATCAGCTGCTTTAGACGAATGTAGACCTTCCAGCCGCCCGGCTGCTTTGTGACGCTGCCCTCCTTGAGCTTCCCGCCGAGCTGACCGACAAACGAGAGCCGTGATACTTCGAAGAACTCGGCCTAAATTAGGGGCATTGCGATGGCCAAAAGTAAACAACACTCCTGTCAGTTCATTCCAGGTAAAGAGCACCTAAATTAACCAATTTAACTGAACTGGTCCTGGATCAGCTCAACGCAATCCTGAAAAAAGTTGGGACCCTTTGATCTTGGCACTTTAAATCAAAACGAAGTTCAGTCCTCTTTTCTTGAAACTTAGACTGGCTAATTGATGCGTTCGATTACTAATATCGCTATGCCATTATGGCCAAAATCCAATCCCTGTGATCTGCCTCGGTCGGTTCAACATCGAAAGTTTTCTTGTTCAATGCAAGACCTGCGAGCCCAGCCGAGTGTGCGTACCGTTTCTCGGTAGCTCCTGCGCTTCGGACTGCTCAGCACCATGTTGATCCATTCCTGGAGACGACGTTCCGCTTCCACTGCTGCTGACTTCTCTCCAGTGCGTTCCTCCGGCTCCCCGTCACTGTCCTCGACGCCTACGGCACGAGCTGCTTTCCGCACGGCATCCTCGATGGCCTCCTTCGTCCTTAATGACCATGGATAAGTTGCAGTGTAGGATGGGCATGAGCTCACCGTCGCCACGGATGCTTGAAGCGGCCCTTCACACGGTGGGCCAGAAGTGCGCGTCGGAGCTTTGCGAAGTCCTTGGCACGCTTCGTTAGCGTCCACTCGAAGCGGCCGTGTCGCATCTGAATCACGTACCTGAAACAGTAAATTTAGCATCGAGGATATGAAGGCTGTCATGAAAAGAACATACGTGACGTTTCGAGATTTATCGATCATATAGAGAACGCCGACGATTTCCGCCTCGATCGGTGTGTCCGGAATCCAGTACGCTGCTTCCTTCGGCACGTCGTAAACCGCATGGTAGGAAAGACTGTCTAAACCGAATGGAATCAGCCAATTGCCGGAGAATGCAATCAGCATACCTTTGTTAGCACCTGGTGTTTCTTGCGTAGTACCATTATTGCTCGAAGAACCCGGTTGCTCCGTGGCAGTCATCATCTGTGCTGGCTAGAACATTGGTAAGTGCAAGGAGTTTGAACGATGGAAAAAAGTTCACGGAAACACGAAAGACAGAAATGCCTGAGAAAGAACTGGTTAAACATGTAGGTCGACCCTTCCCAGGAATGTGTACAGCAAAAAGGTTCAGACAGCACCTTAACTCCGGCAAACACGCTGGTAAACAACGACATCAAATTGCGGTTGAGTTGCTGCCTTGCAAAAGAACGCCAGCGGTCCGCGTTGCTTGTTTACGCGAGAAACGCCCGCCAACGCCGGCGTCGGTTCGCCTGCACTGCGTAGCCTGTCTTCGCCCTCGGCGTCTCTTCAGTGCGCGCCATATTTTTCCGCCACATGTGGCCTCGTCGTCCCCGTGTGTGCATTTACGACGCTAGCAGGGACCAACGCGTCCGCTTTCGAGCATATGTGGACGTTTCCTGATCACGGAAAGCAAGGCGACACCGCCGCTTGTAAAATCAGTAAAGAAGAAGAAGCTATGCGTATGTGGGTAATGTTTCTTATAAAGGGGATAAACAGCACAATGCGAAAGGATATTCAGCATCCCGTAACCGTGCCATAGTCGCACATGATAGCATGTGCTTACGGCTTGTCTACCGATCCTGAAGTTTAAATGAATGGACGGTTGTAAGAAGTGTGCTTGTGGTAACACTTGCATGGTGCATTGTGCTTTCCTGCTCGACGGCGTGTCAGCATAGGACGCTTGTTTCTCGTGGCGCTTCGTCGTTCTCTTCCATGCAGGTCTCCCTGGATGCAAACACATTGATTCTTTTCACGTAATTTTGCACGAACCTGTAATTGTTGCTGAAACTACCCTTTTATTTTGTCGCAGTTTTGTTATGTGCTAGAAATGAGGTCCTACGTGAATTATTTGTCGCAAAGAACAAGCACGAAGGGACTTTGCATTCTTGTGTTCTCGTGAATGTTTGCTTCTTGAACGTATGGACTGAACAGAAAACTTCTTAATTCCGTTGTCATTAAACCAGATTTCTTGCAGGAGTCACCATGGACCTACTTGCCCGCATGCGCTATTTCCTGGAGCACGAACGAAACGCGGAAGTTGAGTTCTTAGTCGGAAAGGTAAGTCACTAAAGCTAATCTTCTCTCACACCTTCACTGACACTTAGAATCGCGACAGCGTCGCGGCGAATGCGGGACTGTTTGCGGCGGCGTCGGACGTCTACGAGAAGATGTTCTTCAACGATCGGTTCTCCAAGAAGGGCAATGAGCGCTACCTGCTGACTGTGGAAGAACCGGAGTCGACCCTCGAGGATTTCGTGGCTTTTAAGCGGTGCGTTTGCGGCTTTACTTGTGAGCTTTGCCCCACAAGCTAGGATCCAGTTCTGCAATAGTTCTTTTCGAATCAGTTCTTCTCGATATGTGCTTACACTCTGATTTTGGGTTTAAAATGCAAGTTCAATGCTCCACTTCCGGTAAATTTTGCCTCCAAGCAAGGTACGATGTTACCGAAAATCATGCTTAGTATTCACTCCCGAAACAGTTAATGTTACTGCTCCCAGTTCAGGTTCATCTACACTGACGAGATCGACCTCACCGAGGAGAACGCGCTCTCGTTGCTGCAGCTCGCGGACAAGTACGCAGTTATGGGTCTGCGATGGCGCGCGGTCGACTTCATCAAGTGTCACCTCAGCGTGGAGAACGTGCTCGAGATGCTCTGCCCTCCGGCGGGCTCTTATCCGGACTTGAAGCAAGCGTAAGTGTCGTTGAAACTGCGTTGAACTGCCCCAAAGCGTGGATGTTGCATACTAACTAGGGATTTTTCAGATGTCTCCGGTTCGTCTACCACCGCGCGGACCAGGTCTTCCGGATCTACACGCCGTTCTCGAAGGCCTCCATGCAGGAAGAGCTCGAAATCGTCAAGGAACTGCTCGCCAGGGACTCGCTCGCCGTGAACGAGACCACTCTCTACTACTGGCTCCTCCAGCTGGCTCAGTGCCGGTGTATCAAGTATGTTTTCGGGGTTTTGCGCATCGTCCCATTTGTACGAGTTTAGGGAGAACCGTCCGACGAGCGGCCGCAACTGTCGGGAGCTGCTGCAAGGCGCCATCGAGCTCATCCGCTTCCCACTGATGCCGCTCAACGAGCTTACGGAGCTCACGCGGATCCGGGAGATACTCACTAGCGAGGTAGGTTGGTCTTTGCCTTAAGGCCTTTGCCGAGTACCGTGCGATAAAACCTAGGAGAAATTAGCACGGATCGGTTGTCGATTATTCGTGTAGCTGATATGCCTGAACGCTATCGTGCTTAGTTGCGAGGAAGTATCACTTCCTGGTCTTACGGCTCAGACCTTGCCACCACTCAAAACTCTCATGTCCAGGCTTTGCTAACACACTTATAGAGGCAGGGGTGGGTCCATTTGGTTAGATGGAATTTGCCACAAGGAGTCGGCTTACTCGGGGTAGGCGGCTATATGGAGACGGTAAAAGAAGCAATCTGAGATCTTTGGGTAGAGCATAAAGCCCAGTTTCAGTCTATAACCGGGGCCTACCAAAAATGTTTTGTTGTCCCCTTAGTCTAACCATGGGACAGACTTCACCCAGCGTCGAAACTTTCGTTTAACTGCGCCACTTAGAGTTTGCCTTAAGTTTAAACGCCTAGTGTTTTCGGACCCAAGAATATGCATTCTTTGGAACAAACACGAGAATTCAGTTGGATGTATTTTCAGGAGTTCGCGCAGATTGCCGACTTCATCCAGAAGAAGTCCACCGCCTGCGAGCCCTTCAACGTAACGTCTCGCATTGGTCCCTTCCTTCGGGCGGAGTTCATCATTCGTCGCTGCCGCAAGTGTGTCTACTACCACGCGGCGGGCGACTGCGGCCATCGGCTCTACAATAACGCGCAGGAATGGACGTGTCGCTGCGGAAAGGTGATGATGATGCCCGTGACGGCGGGCCACACGACGCAGTGCGACGCGTGCGGCGACCACCTCTACCGGTGCAACGCGTGCGAAGCCAACAACGCGGTCACGCCCGGCAACCCGGACCAGGTACGGCTTTTCACAAAAGTAAAGCCAAGCTTTTCATGTCTCCTTAAGTACATTTCCGACTCTGTCGCTAAGGCGCCATGGCTTGAGCTAGGTACCGTACTCCGTACCGTACCGGTACGGTACGGCAACCCGTACTGGCTCGTAGCCGTACCGTACTCCGTACCGTAGAGTATGGTACGGAATACGGTACGGCCGACTACCTCTAGTCTTCGTTCAGGTGGTAGTTTGCGGATGCGGAAAGCGGTCGCACACGAGCGAGCACGGCGTCTGCCAGGGAACCAACTGCCGTCCGCGCCACGACAGTCTCGACATCGTGAAAATGCGTTTGCTGTAAATAGCGGGCCGTTGCAACTACTGTGATTGTTTGCCAAATCGCTTGTAAACCATGCCAAGTAACTGTTGTTCCCGTAACCAACCAAAGTGTTGTCGCCAAATCATGCTTCTTGTGCAATCTGTCGATTAAATAAAGTTCCACTCAATTTGAATACCCAAACATGAGGCTTAGAACTAATAGCTTCTTTCAAATAGTTGTTGACAAAACGTACGCCCTGGAACCGCTGAAGATGGCAACAAACAGTTAGGCGCGACACTCTACTATTAAAGAGCGTACCGCTACTATTAACAAAGTTGCACAAAAGCACATCGGGAGTAAAGCTTCCTGGCATCAACGGGGATCACTAGACTCGGCAGAAAGCCTAATGGAAAGCGCACGTTATGGCGACTGCAGTGTCGTGACCGACTCTCATACAAATAGATGCCCGAGGTCGTAGGTTTGTTGGCGGTACTCTTTTAAAAATTCTTGCGCCCGGATTCCTTCACCTTACCTTCGACCCTCCACAACGACATGCCGTGTCTCTCGTGTCAGCGAGTAAAGGAGGTTATGACGGTTTCATTTGCCAGTGAACTCATGTGTAGCATCTTGACTTCGTAAATGCTCCACAAAAAAACCCTCCTGACGATTAAGTTGCTTATTTCTCTAATAGAAACCGACCAGTTTGCTCGCGAAGGTTCGGCTCTTCCCTGATGGCTTCCAGGAGGCAATCGTCAGCTGACTTCTATGGTCTGGCTTAAGGCACTGCAACTTTTGCTCCAGTCTGAATGCTCAACGCTCGGCGGTGGTAGAACAGTTTCTGTGGTTGTCGGAACTGCCTGTTTTGGCATTGTGTCGCTTTACTACAGGACGCCATGCCGATTGACGTGGTAATCGCCCTGCCGCTACGTCGAAGGAAATGTGTATTGCAAAATTAATCCGATAATCATTGTATTTCCGCTATGGCCTGCGTCATATTGGCCCGCAAGTGTTGTGCTGCGGTGGCGCAAAACTAGTAAGAATGTACTTTTTCAGACACCATGCAAGGCGTTCTCTTCTTCGAGTCGTTCTCCTTCTGTTCGCGCAACGACCTGGAGTTCCTTCAGCCGATCTCGCAGTCGCTGTTCGACATCGTCGTCAACGGCTCGAAGGTGCTGCCTCTCCGTCCAATTAGCGTCGTCAGCATGGTACGTCGACAGCTGGAATTAAGCTCCCTCTTTTGTAGGCAAAACGTGGGTCATGGGCAGGCCGAAAATAAGTTGCAAGTGCGCCGTTATAGTCGCTTAACCTATTTGCTACTTGGGTGTGCGTAAACGTTCCTTTTCAGGATTTAGAAGAGAACGCGAAAGGCAAGATTCAAATTTTCGTCGAAGCGCCCGTCGGTGGAGCGTCCGTGGCTGACTACGAGGCCTCGGTTCATGACGGAGACTTCGCAGAGACCTTCCGTCGTCTTCAGTACACGTGCGTCAAGAGCTTCTGCGTCTGTATTCGCGACAGCCCCTTCCTTCGCTACTGGAAGGCTCAAGAAACCGTCGTCTTCACCGTGGTGAGTACCGCGTTCAATTTGCCAGGAACGACGGACTACGACGCCTTTGACACCATCATGAACCACCTTCGACCGCGGTCTATGGAACTCGACGTTGAGAAATCTTCTTGGCACGAGAACGGCTACAACAGCGAGTACCTGGAGCTTCTCTCTCACGATGCGCTCCTGAAAAACCTCCAAACCTGCCGCTTGGAGGTAGACATTTGGTCCATCGTCGTTATTCTACGAATTTCTCTTGGTCAGTTCTGCTTGGGACAAGGTTGATGTTTAGGTATGGGAACATGCTTTTCCTCCGCCTGACTTCTTCCTCACTGAGCCCGGCTACACGAACTACGAGCTCTCGTGCCACGACTGGTGCTGCGGCAACGTAGCGGACGGGATCGACTGCTTCATCGAGGTAATCAAACACTAACTGTTCAAACACCGTTGTTAACTGTTCAGTAATGTGTAATAACTGTTCAAAGTCCGTATGAAGCGTTCGTTTCCTGTTAGTGCGCGACAAGAGGCGGACTTAGCCATACGAGACGCGTCTATGGTAAAATTCCCACTAATTTGGGGGTAAATTTTCCCACTAATTTTCCGTTTCCACTAAAAAGGGTAAATTTCCCACTAATCTCCCGTTCCACTAAAAAAGATAAATTTCCCACTAAAAATTCCTTCCCACTTATTTGGGGTTATTTACCCACTAATAATTGTTCCCACCAAATTTGCGTTTT
>JNEY01001416.1:27311-40197 GCA_020875895.1 Aphelenchus avenae
TACAAGTCCTGACGACCACCTTGACGAATTGACAACGCGATAGCACAAGCTGCGCGACCCTTCGATGACGTCACGTTAAGCCGCTAAGCTGACATCATCAATCATCCGGGCCCGATCAAGATCAGTCCGCCGCGGACCGGACCGCCCATCTCCCTCGCCCCGCCCCCTCGAGCAGCTATAAAACCGCGGGACGCTTGACTTCTCCATCAGTCAACCGTCCGCCGCCGACATCAGCCGCTCACCTCTTGCACCACCCGTCGAAAGCGTCTCGAGGACCTTCACATGCGAACCGACGCCTGCGCATACATCCATACTCCGATGAGCACGCCCGACGCTTCGACCACCGCCGCTCCAGACGCTGCAGTCGGAACTCCGCTCCTGCAGCCCGTCGACACTTCGACCATCGCAGCTCCAGACGCTCCAACCGGAACAACCGTCCAGAAGCAACAGACAGCCCGCCAGCAGTAGCTACGGATGAGACGTATGAACCGCCAACTGCTTTTGGCGTCCCACTACGCGAAGCCTCACTCCTTAACGAAGCACGTTCGCCAACCGCAGTAGTTACGGAGGACGCCCAGAACGCTCTCACTCTCCAGCTGGACGCTGCTCCACATCAGCCCGTGACGCACTTACCACCCACCGAACCTGAACCATCGAACGACGCGTCAGTCACATACGTAGCATTCTTCGGGACTCCATCAGAAGCCGAGTACCCACAACCACACCGGTATGCGGCCCGATTTCGGTCACCACCACAGCAAATGAGACAACGGCATTGTACAAATCAGTACGAGAAGCGCCGACAAAACCATCGTCAGTACTTCCAGGATCAAAGCCGCCCGTACTACACGCAGCGCAACCGATATGACCGCGCCAGAGGAAGTCGCAAAACAAACTTCTCTCGCAATCCGTCACCAGCACTTCTCGGAATGCTTACCCTGAGCATTTTGCTAGCCGCCGACGTGCCGACAGCCACAACATCGCCAGTACCGCCTTGCCCACCAGGACGCTACGACCATGCGCAAAAGATTTGCGCGCACAGTCACGCGACACCACCAAGGACCTACCTCCGTGATGTGCTTTCCGGAAGGCAGCACGCAAGCTCCAGCAGCCGGCACGAAGCTCCAACGACTCAAGCCGCCAACGGTTCTACGATCGTACTTTTGTACGCAGCTATGCTCCTTGCTATCATTCTCATCGGAATACTTGCCCACGCGCACGAGGTAGACAACACTGCGGATCAACAACGCCCAGCGACAGACTCCCACCGTCCCGAAACTTCCGCTGACCGTCATAGCCTCAACGCTGACACCGCGCTGGAACTTACGAACATGGCCGAACGTCATCCTACATCCGTTGTCGACAATTCACAAGCGCCCGACACAAACAGCTTCGTGCCCACCAACTGCTCCGGATTGCCGCAAACCAACGGCCAGAACCCGTCGTCCACCATCAGCCCCGAGCCGACTTCGCCGAACTGGACATCACGATCGCCGCAGTCTGGACGAGCCGGTGACGAAGAGGACGAGACAGCGGAGCCATTCGCGTCGTGCTTCTGCTCGCAACACCCACTTCGTCTTGAGCGAAAACTCAGTATGACGGACATGGAGAAACTTGCAGAACAAGAAGCACCGCACTGGAAATCCGTCGGCGCGTATACGTGCCCAGTGTGCTCCAACAACGTCCTAACCTACGGGCTTGTATGTAAAGGACTACGCCACCTCTGGTATCACGCCACGTCGGACCTTCAGCTACGCCGCTGCCCGGACACTGAGTGCCTATACCGCAGCAGCGACGAAGGTTCCATTATCCGGCACTACCGAGAACACCATGGCCCGTGGACACGTGTCGTGCTCGCAGCAAGCAAACAGACGCAGAATATTCGCCGTTACCACGCATTACTGCAGAAGTTATCAAGCCGACGAAGCACGGCCGGAAGCATCAATCGACAACAAGCGTCGACAACCATATCACCGGATGACCTCGAAAAACACACCGTCGCTAGCGCACAGCATTGGGTACCGAAGAAGCCAGTCAACTGCCCGATCTGCAAGCAACAGATACGGCCACATCTCTTCCGCTACGTGGTACTTCATCTGCTCAAGCACGTTGCCCCAAGCTTCCAGCTCTACCAGTGCCCGGCGCGCCCATGCAGGTACACCCACAACTACGTGTCTTGCATGGTATACCACTACCGGCGCACGCATTGGCAATGGACGCATAACGTTCGGAAGCTCAGTCGTAACGTCTCGAACTACATCCGCTATCGGTCACTCCTACGACTAGGAACATGCGTCAGCAGACAAACGAAGAACACGACCGGCGCCACCCAGGACGCCGAAGCAGAACGAGACTTCCGCATTGCGCCAGACGCTCGCGCAGCATCATCTCATGCCACGGAAGGAAACGAAGTGCGCCCATCTCTCCAGGGACATGCCACAGTCAGCACCGACGAAAGCCTTGACGCACTGGAAGAACTTCTGTTCATGGAAGACTGGCCGCTGAACACGACGGAAGCCATTTCATTGGCACCATCGACGTCTACGATTCCACACGTCCCATGCACCAACAAGCAAGCAGTCCTTCCGATAGCCGAGATCGCCGCACCAGCACCATCGACACCCGACTTCGCAACAGCGCTCAGTCGTTTCGACCCGGATAGTGAAACTTTCGTCATCTTCAAATACGCACTCTTCTTCGAGTCGATGCACGCAACACCATGGTGGATCTCCATCGATCCCGAGCACGCCAAAATCGCTTCCGCGAGATCTTCCAGCATACGACGCGCCGTCAGAAGCAGAATCTCGTCATCATCAGCTGCGACCTACAACAAAAGCAGTGCAACAACCTTGCGCAGATGCTGCGCCAACACCTAGCCGTGACGGACCTGATGATGCCAAACGACCCGACTTTCCTACAACATCCGGAGAAGCAGGACCTAATACAGCTCGTCAACTCCTTCCCGCACACGCTAAGGAAGCTGTACAACTTGCCGTACTCGTCCATGCTAGCCCATGAAGGACGCACACTGCTGGGATGCCATGAAGTCCGTACGGCCGGAAGCCCAACAGGCCACAATGTCGACTTCCTGTTCAACTTCACGCAGTCAGAGCCAAGAAACTGCCGCCTTCGCGTGACCTTCGAACATGCTGCCCATCTCCGCCGAGACTTCATGACCAACGCCGACTACACGGATCTCGAAGTACGGATGACAACCACCTTTACGCGGGAGATACTAAGGCAGTTACTACACAAAGTCGACCAGCTCATGTCCACGATCGGCACGCTCCGCACAACAACGCTGTATGCCATTCACAACGAGCCGACAGATGCAAGCGACACCGCCCAGTTCGAAAGATCAGTTGAACACTTCCGAAGCCTTTGGAACGCCCTGTGGACATGGATAACGACGACGCCGAAGCCGTGCAACATCTGCTACGCCTATTCTTCACCATCAACGAATCCGCCGGAAGCCGCCACCGAAGTCTACGGAGTCCCACGTCTGTCGCCCGTAACTACCACCGTCTACAGCAATGCCATGACCAGTGCACACGACCGCAACATCTTCTCCGTCCTCGACATGACAACGAAAGACTCGGTAGCCGCCACGACGCCGACAGGATCACCACTCGAGCGAGAACTACAATCAGCGCTAAAAGACCTCCTCGACGACACCTTTCGACAACAAGACGCCACCACCCTCCATGCGATCACCTCCAGAGAGGCAGAGCCACTCCAATCCCGCACGACCGCAATGACGACAATACCGATGGAACCATCCGCAAGCACGTCTACCGCTATGCACAGCACCATGGAACGCCCGCCGCCGCCAAGCGACGAGGGCGTCGCTACTTCGTCGTCCCGGTGAGAGTCAACATCGAAGCACACATTTCAAACTCCGCCATGCCAAACTCAACATTCGAAAGACAACAGCCTCATTTTTCGCATATCCCCATTTATCGTTTTGTATGCCGTCCCACATGTACTAAATCGCGGTGAGAGGCCACCGCACACCTAGGGGGGTGTGTCGTACCCGCGTCAATACCCGCACGCCGCCCTTTTGGAAATGTCCCCCCTAGTCCCACGCGCGACTGCCTCCCAGGCAGGAGCGCCGTATTGATGTGTGCTATCTCTCGCCATTGCTTTGCCACTCTGTCAATAACGTGAGAAGCCGCATAAAAAGGCCGCTCCTAAGCCGGCCCTCGCCAGTGTGTGACCCGACCACCTCGTGGAAGGGGACCGCGCTCGCCGAGGGACGTCGAGGGAACGCCGACCAATTGTTGAGCACTGTGTCACTTCCTTCACAATAGTCACTAAGGCTGCAAGGGTCACCGAACGAATCCTTCCAATATTCCTACGTTCGACAACCGTATACACGAATTCCGTCCGACCAGGCGTGAGGTAGCATGAGCGGATCTCAGTCTTGCGCACCGGATACTTCGCCATCGTCTTTTCGAGCGTATTTCCAACCGCAGGATTGACGGAGCTATTCACGTCAACTGTCTTCACACGCAGGCGCATGTTGTGGACCTTTAGTCGATAGGTGTTGGTGTCTCCTTGGCGCAGCGACTGGATGAGGAAATTGTCGTCGTGCCTGTAGATGGTGAAGAGCACATCGAGATTATTCAGGAGGAACAGATTCTGGTTAGCGAGGTCAAAGTCCAGGCGGGACTCGAGCTCCACGATTTCGCTCTGCCCCATCAGCCTATTCCTCTGCAGGAATCCTGCGCTTGCGGCATTGTCCATCGCCTCATCACGATTAGTACCCGCCTGCCGCGAGGACCGTGTCCTTGACATTGCTCGAATAGCTCAGCTCATTTTTGATGTAGCAGATGTAGGGGTAGAGGGTGGACGAATCGTACACTTCCGTCCCATTGATGCTCATCTTGAGCTGCCGGATGAAGCTCTGGCCCAGCATTTGAATTGGCGCCACGAGAGTGTCTTGCGCAGTCAGCGGCACCCACCCCACGCCGTCCCTTTTCTGGATCTGGCACTGAATGTAGAGCTTGGTGTATGCGAGATCAAGCCACTGATTGTCGCTGAACACGCGGAATTCGTATGGCGAATCGTCTACCGAATTCAGCGGGAGGATTTCGCGGACCGTGGACCTATTGATACTGACATTGGTGGGCGGCACAGTGAAGATATTGAGCCCATTGTGGCACGCATTTTCAGACTTTGGATCGATTTTTTTCGTATTTGACATTATCAAAATTTGAGACTGTATTGAATATTCGACCGTCCACGACGAAGATTCCTGTTACGACTGACTGTCTTTCTTTTGCCCTTTTCTCGCCGGATTTTCTCGTGTCCCTCATTGATAATTTTGAGCAGCTCGGCATTCATATCACTGCGCCCGACGATATTCCGCGCGCCTTGCGCGACCTCGTTGATGGTTGCCTTCTTGAGGGCTTGACCTTCAGCGACGCTGCTTAGCACACGAGAGCCGACAGCCAGCCCTTCGCGACCCAGCTCGCGTCCCGCCGCTTTCGCAATTGGCACGAGAAAGCGCAGCAGACTCGCAAAAATCGATCCGATGCCGGCGCCGCGCTGGTAGAGTGAGCCTGCGAAGTACGGCCCCTCTCCACCGCCACCATGCTGCTGATGCTGTGTGAGAAAGTAGTCATTCCAGTCGACCTCGTCTGGATTGAATGACACATGTGGCATTTAGAAAGGCGTCGCTTTCTTGAAGTGCAAGACCAGGATACAATCGCCCCAGTTAAATGGAACCAACCGTCCGCTAGCAGTACGGATTTGAATACTGATTTCATTAATCTGCTTTTCCAATACTCGATGGTACTGGGGCATTGTGTACGTCTCCTCGACCATGTCGCTGGGCGATCCTTTAACCTTTGTGATCCGCAGCAGAGGGGCTGTAGTGTCGCCGATTAGCGACGGCTCCACAAGCTGCGGTGCGTAGACATAGAGAGAGTGAATGCCGCCGTGAAGGTCGGGGCTGTACTCGGCATGCGTGACGTCATTAACCATGAATTCTTCCTCGAAGCCGAGCGCATACCGGAGTTGCTGCGAAAGCCGGACTTCTCGCACGTGTGTCTTATCGATCGACACACGGAATCGATTTGTGACGTCATCATGGTGAAATGAGACCATCTTATTAACAAGGTCATAGGGCTTTCCAGACACGGCGTCGCACTCCTGCCCTTCAGCTGTAGTTGTCACTTGTCGCGTCGTGGGCTTCTCGAGCTCCTCGATCCGGCTCTCCAATTTTTTCACGATGTCTTCGTATGACTGGAGTCTCTCTAGCGTCTCCCGCTGCTTGGTGTCGGCTTCAAGCCGCTTTCTTTTCTCTTCTTCTTGCGCTCTCTCATTTTCTGCACGAGCATTTTCGAGATCGCTTTCAAGCGTCTTCAGCTGATCTTCCAGCAGTGCCTTTTCTGCAGCGTGCTTTTTAAGATCGTCTTTCCTTGCCTTGTCCGCTTGCTTCCATTGGTCAATCAGCTTGACATTGTCCGCACTTATCGTTGTCTTGGACTTTTCGACTTCTTTGATTCTGTCTCGGAGATCATTGATTTCCGTCGTGTATTTCTCCTCCTTTCTCGACTTCTCCTTAGCCAGGTCGATAAGCTTGTGCTGTAGCTCTCCGACTTTCTTGATGTACTCGTCGGTGACTAGCCCACTGTCCCTCATTTGTTGCTCCAGGTCCTCGTCAGAAATTTCGTCGAATACATTTCGCTTCCGTCGACTGGAGGCCTTACGCTTCCGGGCCTGCTTGCACATTGATCCGGCTGCATCGTCAAGCGCACGCTGCAATCCCCTGATCATGTCCTGGACGGTGCGACATGCCGTGGACTTGACCCAGATGCGCGTCTCCACACCGGTCGTCCACGCAACGTCGATGTACTGGTACTCCTCGACACCGAGGTCCGGCCATGAATACGGGTAAATGATATTGGCAAGGCCTACGCGCCACGACGAATTGAATTCGATTTTCTTGGGAAGTCTTTGCGTAAATGAGCATATTTTATTTTCTTTGCCATGGCTATTCGACATGACGTGAACATAAAAATCAGCAACCATCCTTCACGAAGGAATAAATCGATAATGAATAAGAAAATAATTAAATAGCATTACTGACGTCAAAGTCCGCTTCCGGGACCCATGAGTCGTACTCCGATCCTTCATTCATCCATCGCACATAGTACTCCTTTGTCCCATCGGCTCGCCGGCGCTCCCGTAGTATTCTTTCCACACGTGCGGTATTGTCGAGAAAGGAGGGCACCTTCACAAGCTGCTGCTCGTAAAAGTAGCCTCTTTGCGGACGGTTGAAGTAGTCGCGCAACTTGTATACGGGAGGATCCTTCTCAAAAATCTTATCGATGACGTAGACGACATCCGAAAAGGTCGCAAGGCCCTTTGCCTCGATCTTGGAAGACTTCTGCACACGCCGCTTCTCGACGCGGACGAAGTCTCCCACATCAAAGCGCGGAGCTTTGGTGGGCTCCTTGCCGACGGGATACAGACGATCCATGAGCTCGCCGGCATTGGCTTCCGTCACATCGATTGGACGCATGCCGGTCGTCCTGCACACACTTCGATTGATTGCGTCCACGAAGCTCTGCAGGACGTCGATCCAGCGTAGCGTATTTCTCTCGCTAAAGTACTTGTAGAGGCGATCCTTAAGTGATCGATTTGCTCGCTCAGCCATTGTCGCGTGGAGTGTCTTGTGCGTGTCGGCCTCGTACTTAAGGATGTCCTTCTTCTGATAGTATTTATTCATTTTTGCATTGACAAATTCTTTGCCACGATCTGTAAATAGCTTCCAAGGTCGAAGACCAGCCCGCTCGAAGATGGCGTCGAAAGCCGGCATGACAAATTCAGCCATCTTTCGCTCGACCGGCTCAGCATAAATCCTTCGACTGAGCACGTCAATGCACACAAGAATGTACGCGTATCCGTCATTGTAATTCTTTAGCTTGTCGAATTGGGTAAGGTCGGCCTGCCAATCGGTATTCAGCCCGTCAGGCACCGTGCGTAGACGCTTGAATTTACGTACGGGTGGCTTGTAAAGAGTATAGGTGCGCTGTTTTTCCAGGAAATCACGGACATCGGCTTTCGTGATTTGGTTATTTCGTCTGCTTGCTTCTTCGTACACGCGCTCAAATCCTGAGTAGCAGGCGGGAGAGTCTCGTGAATAATATACCCATTTTAATGTTTCTTCCATGTCGGACGTTTAAATGGTACCGACTGCTTCTTAGGCTTATTGTACTTTCGAACGAGCTCTTTTGAAGTTGATCTTTCACCTTCTTGCTCATTGTCAATGATTTCCTCCTTGACCTTGCGCGGGTCCCATAGCGCGGGTCTGAACTTTGGCGTGTCGATCTTCATTCGTCCGGGAGGCGGCTTCTCATTGATGTGTTAGTACTTGTCCATGAGATCACGCGTCGATGGTAGCTCGGCACGCGGCCTGCTCATGATGTGCGCAATCTCCGGGTCCTTCATCAGCCGACCTCTCAGTGCATTTGTGCCGGGCGGCGACTCGCCCGTGGTGTCGCCCAGTAAATAGCGCAACACGTCATCCACATTGCTGTGGTAGTAAGGAGTCCTCCCTTTTCGTAGTACCATGTCATCTTCATTCACTCCGTACCGGGCCCTGTCCCGCATAATGATTGATCGCACGCGATCAAAAGCAGTAGAGTCCGACATTTCGAAATCGGGGACGTCGGATTTCTCGTAGTCCATCGTGGTATTTCTCTCGCCCTTTACTGGAAGCGAGACGCCTCTTTTTCGCTGCGACTTCCTGTCGGCGGCTGCAGAGCGGCTTCGCTGGACGCGTGTAGAAGGTGGGGGCACTTTTTCCTCGATGGGTGGCAATTGCTTTTCCGTCGTCTGCACGGCTGGGACTTGTGGTGGTGGTGGTGGCGGAGGTGGCGGCGCCTCAACCTTGACGTCGCTTGTCTGCGCACCAAAGGTATTTGTGCTAGGCGGAGGCCTAGTGTATTTGCTGAGCAGCCTGTCAAGTATCAGCTCGAGACCAGACCCGCTTCGCTCTTCTTTCTGCGCCATGAAGTCACGGATCTGCTTGATCTTCTGATCATACTGAATGTACTTTTCCGAATTGCTCTTCCCCTTGGAATGAAGGACGTCGTGAAGACGAGTGGTATTTTCCTGCAACCTATCTTCGATAGGATCCTGCTGCCTAGGCGACACAAGGCTATCATACACTTCTTGGGGGATTAGCACCATGCGATTAGCCATTTTTATTGCCGAAATTTATTCGAAGCGACCAGTCGCTGCAAGCACGGGAAGTATCAATGAGCGGAAAATCGATTCGGTGCCAATTGCAAGTAGTCGCCGAGCTGTTGATGGCTAGCGAGCTCTTGCTATTTTTCGAATGTACGGTGCCACTTCGATCAGCTTCTTCAAGTAATTTGCACGTGGACGGAAGCGATTTTTACAATATTCACGCAGATTCCCACGACAGCAAGAAGCTCGTCGACGCTGGCACCAGATATGAGTTTCTTCCTTATTTTATCAGACGATGTAATCGCTAAGCGACGAAGGAAATTCTGATTCCGCAGAATAGTTGGTCCGACCATCTCGCACTATTGCAGTTGTCATGAATGAATAATTTATTGATTGGTACAGAATATTATTACAAAGCTGCTAGTCGAGCACACAAATTGCGCATGGCTATCATGCGATTTAGCCGATGGATTTTATTCTTCAGCCGTCGTCGAAGTCTCTGCATTCTTGTCTTCTTTCTCTTTACACGCCTTGTCCATGGTGCGCATTTCGTATCGACGTATTTAGAATGCGACCGCATCGAGATGGCACGACCGTCCACCACTTCTGCCCTCAAAGCACTGGCGCTTGTTCCTCATGCATTCTTCGGTACTAATACGACGTCCGGCTCTCCGGGAAAGATACAACTCCGGAGGCGTGTCAAGTCGGAGGACGACGGATGCATATCGATCAATAACTAGCCGAAATTAGTACGTGTCGCGTCTTTGTAGGATTCCATGAAATAGGCAAGATTTCGTTGAAATAGCTGTGTGCCAAGGTTGCGGATTTGCAGCTGTCCTGACGGATTTCGCAAGAGCACAATGTAGTGTGCGTTGTTCCTGGCTGTCTTCATGGATTTCTCAAACATGTTTTGCGTGACGAAGATGATGCTGACACCCCAGTGGTGGCTTCCACGTGTAAAGAGAAGATCAAAAAATTCTGACTTTGCTTCCATCATCAAATCGTCGAGGATAAGGAGCAGTGGCTTCTGCCTTTCGCGAATTGTCTTCTCCGAGGGTAGTCCAAAATGCGTCTCCGCACCTTTCTGCTCCATGGTCAGGGCATTGCTATTGTAGACGCCATAGCAGTACAGCACTTGCCTTATTTCCGGCTCTACAAGTGATTTGTACGACTCGACGAATTTTACGACCCACTCCGTTTTACCGCTACCACTTGCACCACCCACTATCATATTAAAGGGGTGCTTGAATAATATGTCTTTTCCAGGCACATTTATTCCCACACGACCGCTTGCCATATCCGCATTCAATCAATATGACACTACATGTAATGTAGTATGCATGTCAAGATGGTAATTACATGCACACATGCACACCTCTGCACGCACACACCTACATACGCGTACGTATGGGGGTGTACTCATGAGTGCAGCGAAAACTGCAGATTTACAATTTTTTATGCGATTTTTTGGCATATTTAGCAGTATTTTTTAAATATTTTTTAAAATTCTTCGAAAAGCACGCGTTTTATGTGTAAAAATGACATATTTCCAGATAAAAATTTGACAGTTTTTTTCAATATTTTTCTGAAATCTTGCATGTTTTGCATAAAAATTCGCATGCTTTTTAAATCGCTTTTTGTAGGGAAATTTTTCACTGGCGGATAACGAAATTTATTTCGCGTCTACCGAGGATACCGCAAAGGAATGGTCCACTGACACGACTAAAATTTGCTTTTTATTCAAAGTACAAGATACAATATGTAGAGCGGACGAATTCTATTAATTGCTTGGCTCGCTTTCTTCGAATCCATGCGGGCCCGGCTGATGCTGAAGGGCTGCGGGCTGAGAGTGCTTGACCTTGCAGTGTCTCGTCAGCGCCCATTTCGAGATGTACTTCTTCCCGCACTTGGTGCAGCCGTAGGGACGCTCGTCGTAAGGACGATGGCTGTGTTGATGATTCCTGAGATGTTTTCGACGCTTGAGAGAGCGATTGCAAGTAGTGCACACAAATGCCCGCGAGACGGGTGTGGAAGGGGCGGTATTGTTTGCGTCCGCCGCAGGAGCTGTTGTCTCTTCTGCTGCAGCCTGGGGTCGAGCGGTATTGAGAATGGAGGCCGTCTCTGGGACTTCGCCTGGCAGTGGGATGTCCACCACCTCGTCGATGATTTCTTGCGGAAGATTTGTGATGAAGTCGCGCAGGTCATTAGCCTGGTAGACGTCAGAAGTAGAGCTCGAAGCCATTATTTTTTCTGGAGAGGAAATTCGAGAAGCAACCTATCACTAGCAGCACACTTTTAACAATGACACCTAATTTGACGCTTTTACCAATGACACATCTTGACGACAGAATATGGAGTGCCAAGCAGAGTGCTCTCGTAATAATACTTTATTGATTATTGAGCGTATGATCGCAAGAGTGCATCAAAGTACAGGTGTCCTCTTCCAGCTACGGCGCTTTCCTCGCTTGCGCCACGAGTGGGCCTTTGTCTGAGTCTCGTCCACCACTGCACCGGTCGTCGAGCCATAGTAGTCGGAATCGCCAGCCAAGCCCAGATCCAGATCATGCTGATCTCTGTACAGCTGAAGACATTCGACTGGGTAGTAGTTGACGTGACCCTTGCGTGTGTGCTCTTCGATGCAAGGCATGTCTGGGTAGCGTAGTGTGACGCGGTGTCTGCAGTACATGTGCTGCTCCACCGTCACGCCGAGGTATCCGCCGTAGGCGTGCTGCTTGTTCGGACCTTTAAGAGACAGCCCCTTGAAGGTGACTATGCGGTTCCTCTTCTTCAGGTGCGTAGTCGCAAAGACACTCGACGCGAGGAATAGGTAGACCGTAGTCAGATTATTGGTGTCGCGTAGATGATCCCCCAGTTGAAAGGGAGTGCAATGCAGCAAGACGCAGAGACGATTTATTAGAGAGCACATGTCTGAAGCAGCCGACTCCTCCGAGCTCTTGGTCAATACTAAATTAAATTATCGAAATAATTCTGCATCGCTTTAAATGAAGCTCCAATGGAGCACACTAGCACTCCATTTGCGCACTTTGTCCTTGCACAAGGGGTGCTCCAAAAGAATTTCCTTGAAATTTACTTTCTTCTACCTGCACCACTTCTCCTCTATCAGTTGTTGCGCCACAAAGGCATGCCGCATGTTATTTGGTCCCATGACGTAAGACGACCAATGATCATTTCTTATCAGTGTAGCTTTGACGGAAGGTCGCGTCATGGAAATCGTCCCAGAAAATAATAATTTCCTCTTTGAAGGGAGCCGCGCCGTGCAGGCAAGCTACTCGACGCTTGCTACCATGAATCAAATTACAAGGACGATAGAAGGTCGCAAGACATCAGAGATCAAGTGCTTCAACTGCATGGCGAAATTCGACACAGACTGGGCATTTCAGCGTCACCTGTTTGTTATGCATCCAGGCATAACGACTGACGTATCGACCACTTCACATTGTCCCCTACCAAGTGTCAGACCCAAGTCGACATTCTAAGAAAGGACGATTTGCGTCATATTGCATAATATTATTGATTATTGCATGCAACTAAAAGTGAAGAAAGGAAAATACTTTCGGATTTGGACAATTATCTTACACAGGACATAAGACAGAATATTTACAATCTGCGATTAAGCAATGTATTTACACAAGACAATGACAATATTTACATTTACGACTAA
>JNEY01001417.1:0-13372 GCA_020875895.1 Aphelenchus avenae
CTTCACGCCAAACACCGCAGCAGTAGCCGAAGCTCAAAGCAACGCGCCACCGCAGACCACCGCAGACCACCGCAGCAGCCGTCGAAGCGTGTGACAACTCGCTACGTACCTCCAGCAAAAGTTTCTGAAGCTGCGCACGCCTTCGACACGTCATTCTCCGACGCATCAGAAAACGCTTCAGAAGAAAGCTTTCGACGAGAAAGCGCTCGACTGAACGCGAACGCTCTGAAGCGAAACCGGAACGCTCCGAAACCAAGCCCAAACGTTCCGAAGCCGATTCCGAACGCACCGAAGCCGAGCCCGAACGCTCGATGCCGAGTCTGAGAACCCCGAAGCCGAGCCAGAACGCCCCGAAGCAGAACGAGAACGCCTTCCGGACACGCCACGCTGCGGAGATGTAATAACGCCGCAAGAGCTTTGGCATAAAGCGACGACCACGTCCCCGCCCGAACAAACCTCCGACGCCGCCTCCAACTTCGCTCAAGCACAGCTTGCCAGGCAAACGCCAGATCCCGCTGCCTTCGAAGTACCGCAAACCCCACCGACCTACTACAGCAGTGAATCCGAACCGTCCAGGCGTTTGACACCAGCCAACATGCCATCGCGCGCATAACAGAACAATGCCGCCTACACCCGCATACGGACAACGCAGTCTCAGCCGAAGTCGACCGCTGCTTACCCGAAGGAAAGACGTACCTGACGCTCAAAGCTTTAACGTTCCACCTCGCCGCCGTCGGAAGAACGCTTGTAACTCCAGGACCACCGCGACAAACTGTTGTGCGCTTGCTGAACCTCAGCAACCGACCCGTGAACATCCACGCAGGAACGATCATCGCCGTTCTCGTCCCCGCTGAACGCGCCACCAGATCTACCGAGTACAACCAATCAGATCAAGGCGTGTGGCCTAAAGTAAACTTCGATTCCATGCCGGACGTCGAGCGAGGACTACTCGGATGCCTTCTGACGCAAAACCGCCATCTCTTTACACACGAAACCGGTCGAATCCCATTCGAAAACCTGGAGCCGCCGGTCAGGAACACCGAAAAGTTGGACCTCATCGACCACGACACCGCGAACGACTTGCTGACATACTTTGCGGAATTCCGACCTGCACGGAATACGTTCCCGACGGAACCTTGTGCAGTCCGATCCGCCAACGAAGCTTCATGGCAGTTGGCCATGTCGTACGCCGACCGCCACATTCCTCGACGCTTCCACGCGACCCTACATCTGCCGACCGAAGAACAGCTTCCGTCGACCGCGCCGAAAGCTCGCTACATCACGACGCTGACGCCTCTGCACCACAACTTTTCCGATGCGCTTCCGTTCCACGCACTCCGCCGCCTCGTGGAGCTGTGCACGTCTGCCTTCAACCAGCCTGTTGCCACCAGGCTACGCGCATGCAGCCGCCGACTTGGAAACGCACATTTATTGCACCATGGCAGTCTACGCACCCGTCATCTTCTTCGCCGCTCAAGACGCCGCAAGTTCGAGCCTGAACCGACTACTTGAATCCATCGACAACGCCGGCCTGCGCCTGGACGCCGACACAAGCTCCATCGCCCAGCCAACAGCTACCCTCTGCGGAGTGACTTTCGAATCACGGAGATGCTACGCCAACATTCGAAGTCGAAGCTTGTGCGTCATCCCGTACGCACACATCTTCGACCACGTTCGCACGCTCTGGACGCCGCTGCCAAACCAAAAGTGTTTCATCCACATCATCAGTGACAAAGCCGACGAAGCTTACGCCGTCGTCTACCAAGAGCAACATGACCTGAAGCCCGTCGCCGTGCTGACCTCCTCCATTCCATCCGGACGTGAACAACCTTGGCATCATACCGCAGCCATTGCAATGCGCCTACTTGCACCATCATTCCCTGCCAACGCAGCCTGCCCCGAACGACATGCCCAATTACAAAGGCCACTGAACAGGATCCTGCATGAGCTCAAGTCGACAATTACACCGTGCATACACCGTTACTTGTGACCTCCCGGCGCTGCCGCAGAAGCCGTCCACGATTTCCGACACAACGTGCCGAAGATGCGGAATAGGGACGCTTCATCGACAGCCGATTCTTGATCGAATCGTGACTAGCCGCGCGCGATTTTACCGTTACGACCGGCACTCTTAACGTGAATAGCCACAACGCAATGTCATCGATCGCCCAAGTTCCTCGAAGAGGGCGGAATAAGGCCACAAGGATAACGAAGAGGAGAGTCAACGAAGATCTCCTGGGAGCTAACGAAGTCCTCCCCTACCTGCCACGTTAATTGCATGCCTACCTACCGGCACGGTGCTGACAAACACGTCATAGCAGGGACATCAACGCAAGTACCGCCCCGGGCCAACCAGTCAGTCAGAAGATGCCACTACCCGGAGAAGCCGCAGCCACGCCCCTCCGACGCCCAACTTAAGCCAGAGAAAAAGCACAAAAAAAGGCTCAGTGTCACCACGCAATCTTCGCGACGACCAGTCAGTGCAACGATGAACACTCGCTCGACGATGGCAACCAAGAACAAGCCGCTAATGCTTACCGCCTTGCTAGCCGCCGTCCTGCTTACAACCGCAGCCGCGACGTCACCGCAAGCAGAACCAAGCAGACCATGCCGTCCACCGAAGCCGAACCACCAGCGTACCAGTCCACAAAAGCCGACAAGCCGATTCTTCCGCATTCCAACCTCCTGGACGCGCGCATCATCATCCAGGGGCCCGAAAGCAACGACTACTCCCCAAACGAGCACAACCAGCTCCGACACGAAGTCACTCATCTTCGTCGGCCAGCCGCAAACGAACTATGCCACCGTCAGCTGACAGTGCCAAGCCGATTCCGTCCAAATACTGCTCCTCCTCGCAGTCGTCGCCGGAATGCCTGCCGCGGCATACATGTGCATCGCCGCCATCCACTCCGCGACACGTCTCCGGAACGAAAACAACCGGACTAAGGCGAAGTCACCAGCCTTCGGAATCACCGAGTACGCAGCAGAAGCCGTCTGCGACGCCGAAGCAGCTACAACCGTCTTCGTCGAAGCCGCTGACGCACAAGCCTTGTCCGACGCCAAAGCAGCTGATGCAGAAGAATTGTCCGACGCCGAAGTCGCCTTCGCTGCCGAAACCGCATCCGTCGCCGAAGCCCTCGGAATCCCGCGGACGACACCCGAATGCAGCCCAAACGAATACGACCGCGAAGCCCTAACCGAAAATGAAGCCGCTTTCGAAAACGCCGTCACCGTCCGACCGTACACAGTTTCGGTATCACCACGCGCCTTCCAACGCAATTCCAAAGCCGAAGCGACAACCTCGAACCTGAACGGCTACTATCGCCGCCCAACATCTCGCAATACGCGATGGACTACGAGCCGTAGTCGTCCAAATTGCCGTTTCTTCCAGAGAGCGCAGAGAGCCGAGACGCAGTTTCCACGCCCAACGAGATTCCTGCCGTATCCCGGAAGCCAACCAACTCGTCTATCCATCAGAAACCACCTACGATGAAACGGACCAACTTTACGCACCCGAAGTCGACTGGAAACAATTTAGCCGACCCGCAGCCTACGACCTCAGTCTCGACGTGCCACTTCCGACACCACCTCCTCAGCCGCCGACACCTCCTCTGCCGTCACCGTCACCTCCTCCTTCCTCTCCACAGCCACCTCTTCGCGCCGCATCACCTCCGCCATCTGCTAGCGACAATCCGGACGCAACACTTCCGAAGCCATACATCACCTCAGTGTTTTCCCGGTACCCTACGGACACTACGATCTTTGTCATCTTCAACGTCTACGTCATCGTCTTCGAAACTACCACATCTGCACCATCCTGGATGCCCACAGCTTCTCGACACGACAAACGCCGACTGTCCAACGCCATCCGCGACGCCTCCCGACACCACCAAGCAGTCATCGTCATCAACTCCGCTCTGCCGGAAAACGCCGCAGTATCCACCGGAGAAATCCTTCGCCAGCTGAAAGCCGTCACCGAACTTCTCTTGCTGAATAGTCTCCCGTTTCTGCTACAAGCCAACGTGTTCGCCTTCATAAGCCTACGCTCCGCGTTCCCAGCAGCCGTACGAACTTCGACGTTTGCCGCTGAAAGCATCATACTAGCAGCCAGTCAACGAACACCTGACGAACAGCTTCACGCAGCCCTGCAAGCAGTTCTTTCGGCACCAATGGTCGAAGGATACAGCGAGGAGGACGTCGCAACTTCGTTGTCCCGAAGGGCTCCATCACCGGAAAAGCATATATCCGGAAATCCATCCCGGCTCAACACCTGAAGTACATCGCCAGCCTTGACTCCAATCTCAGCTTCACCGTTGACACCCTCTTCATCTTCTTCACCGTTACTTCATGCTCAGACGACAACATCCGTCACCCAACTTCCAACCGCTACCGACTTTACACCACCTCCGACGACTCCACTTTTCGAAGACCTTTTCGCGACCCACTTCGCATCGCGCACATCAACCAACGTCACAACCATGAAGACCGTCAATTACGCAATCTCATGTATAAGCCTCACTTTTCGCATTTCCCCAAATAACACTTTGTATTTCATCCCCCGTACGAAAACGCTGTGAGAGGCCAGAGCACCCCTAGTCCCGGTGTGTAGTACCCTAGACACATCGCCAGACTTGGCACGTTGCCAACTATTGGTTATTCCCCGATGTGCGCCCGATGTGCCCCCGACATGCCTTGTCCACGTGCATTCCGTCACGGAGGGCGGAGCTGGCGTAAGCCGGCGAAGCCCTCCGGGACGCCGTTGATGGATTACCACCCGCCCGTGCCATACCATTGCTCCGCCCATCCGCCGCCTATATAAGCAGCGCTAACTCTGTACTAGGCGCCATTCCCTTTGGGGACCCGCCACGAGCATGTGACGAATAAAGAAGGCTCTCCACTCAGCTCTCATCTCATCTCTTCTCCTCAGCTGCATTCCACTAAGGCTATGTTCCATCAGGGTCAACAGAGCGAACGAGCTCCTGGAGCGTACATTCCCTCCGGAAGCATACGTTCGACATCCTGGAGCGAAAATATGGTTCAGATTTGACTAAAAATGGTATCTCTTGTATTTTCCTTTAACGCGAGTATGACTCTTGAAGGGCTTGAAACCTTGCGCAAGTGAGATGAGTGAGATGTAACGCTTTGAGTACCGTATTTTCCTTATTAAAAGCACCGGTGAGATGTATCCCAAAATTGCTTTCAGTATTGACGAGTTACCATCGTCCTCTTCATGCTTCGAAACGCATAAGGGTGACTTTTTCTCGGTGGGTACATGCAGCGGCGACTTTCCTACGACAGAAGTAGGACAGACGGGCGGCGTCTCAAAGAGACAGTGCCGTGTCTGCGGCGAGGCCGGCCGAGCCGAGGAGCTTGCTATTCCAGGCGTAACAGATTTTATCTGCTGCCGCCTGGTCAGTCTGATGCAGTTTGGTCCGCTAGACCTCTTTTCGATGCTTTATGCAGCGAACAGCCGAGACCTGTCCAGTACGTACGGTCGCCACATCCTTTAGTCAAGTGTACTGCCTACACGCCTGTGTGTTGCCAGTCCTTTTCGTTCTCGTTGCCAATGAGTTCACCATCCATAGTGACTACCTGAATAACTTCATCTGAATCACTCCTGTCTAGATGTTTACGCGCAGGACCTTCCAGCATAGACGAGCTTTTAGGTTAGCCTCGTTTATTTGTCTCTGTTACCATGACTTTTTTGCTGACCTGGGCGGACGCTACACTGAAGAAGCTCCAATATCAAAGCCGCGAGGTATCGGCTAGTCAAATTCGAGCCGTTACTGAGCGTCCTTCGACCGTCCACTGTATGACGAGGAGCGGCTGTTTCCGATTGCGTACGGCCTCCTGGTGCACCCCGAGAAGACGCAAGTGTACTTCCTTCTGAGCGCCATCTACCAGCCGCAGAATGCCTACTGCATCGCGGTGGACGGCAAAAGCTCCGAAGCGCTTAAGCGTCGCATGTCGCTTCTCGCGGGTTGCTTCCCGAACATCGACGTTTTGGTGAGCCATCCAGTGGGCGCTTTGACTCAAGTAATTGGCACACTCTTAGTTCGTCGATGAGGTTCGCTGGGCCAGCTATGAGATCGTTCGTGGCGTCTTCGATTGTCTGCGTCATCTGACTGCACTCGACCATCCATGGAGGTACTATCAGGTACGCGTTAACCGTCGCAATATCATGTTAGCTCGTCTCGTCTTTAGTACCGTCGTGCCTGTCGGAACTCTTCAGTCGTGAGGCGGCCAATGTCATGGTGCACAGCGAGAAGGTTCGGGATCATCTGGAGTTCATCAAGCGACTCGACGTTCCCGACGAGAAGCTCTGGGGGTCGATTCTCGGCACCCCGAAGGGTAGTTTTCTACAGTCGTGACAAGCACATTTCGAACTTCAGAACTTACGATACCGGGTAGCTTTGACGCGCAGGCGCTATACACGAATGTGGTTGCAGCTGGAGGCAATTCTATGCCCGGAGCGGCTCTTGAGTTTATGCCCCCGCCGCTGCAGGAACCATGCGCATTGCCGTACTACTTTATCGGCTGGTACCAAACGTGGGCTCACACAGGGCCATGTCATGGTCTGTCACTTTCGCTTCTCCTAACTTGACATCGTACGATACTCTGCAATTACAGGTCGCTATACGAGCGGCTCCTGCGTGTTCGGCGTCGGCGACCTGCCAGCGCTGTACCGTCGCGGAGAGCTGATGGCGCACAAGATCTACCTCAAGAACGAGCCGGCGGCATTCTTCTGCCTCTACGAGCGGGTTCGACTCCGAGCTCTTGATTCTCGACAGCAGCGTTTCCGCGGCTCGGCCTACGCGCGCCTCCCTCCAGTACAGCTCCACAATGGTGTTCCACTCAATGATGTGCATAATGTGTCTTGCTAAGATTTCCGTTATTTCTTACCTGATCTTTGATCTCTGTCTTTGCTGTGATAAAGGCCCAACGTCAGTAAACGGAACTAATGAATGAAAATTCGAACCTGTGAGCAACAAGAACAACATGGACTCTTAGCATGGTGTAAGCATGCGAAAACAAGAATTGGGCCACAAACTTCAATTGACAGAAACGCCTGACGAATAGTACCCTCCCTTAGGTCAGACCTGTTGTGTATTCGTTCTTATGTCCGGTTTGCCAAAAACACTGCCAAAGTGTGAGGACTGGAAACTTGCGTCATGCCGAATTTTTACTCATGCCAAGCTATTTTCATGCAAAGTTTTGCTCATGCCAAAGTGTGCTTACGACAAGTTGCTTATGCCCAACCCGCCGCTCCGAGTACTCTAAGGAGCTTTAAATGCTTGTTAAGCATTATATAGCTTACACATTGCTTGCTTCGTTCAGTGAATACTATAAGCATAGCGCTGGTGTGGTCGGCCAAAAGTTTTGAACCTGCGTGTTGTTGTATAGCAGCGAGGCAAGGACTCTCGTGTTAATAACCGCAATAGAAGTTTACTAGATTAACGAACGGCTTCTTCAGGGGACAATTAAAACTTTTTTAGGAAAGTGCTTGCCGCATGCGATGCTGTGAGCAGTCATGCGTGCAGTCGTGCGTTATAAGCGGTACCGCATCGTTCATACAGAGCGGTACGCACGCACTAGCATGCCATCTTGGATCACTATTACGAAAAGCGCTGGAGCGATTTCGAATAATGCATGGAGCATGTCGTCTTTGTACTGGAGATCGGCGCTGGGTCCCGTGCCGAACCTGTACCCGTGTTGACCCCGCCCATGCCGTACCGCGTAGCCGTGGTCGATTAAACATTGCCATGCCGCATACACAAACACGGCACAGAATACGGCCCGTAATACGGCTTGGCCCATGTAATACGGCGTTTTTCGAGGCCGTGCCGTGTTGCCGTACCGTATTATACGGGAACGGGTTTGGCCCGTATCTTGGTACGGGCGCCGATCTCTGTTTGTACATGCATGCCTGCTGTCAGGCTTACCGAGCGTACCCCATCATGCGTACCGAGCAGCTTGCACATTTTCACACGAATTCGTTTGATCTGCATCCATGGTATGGTTTGTGTTCGTCTATTCCGGTACGAGCTTGCATATTGTTTGCCGCTTTAACATTGCCTGGCTCTAATAAATCACCTGGATTTCGGAAGTAGCCATTCAGAGTCAACAGCACGACCGGTCAAGATTCGTGTAAGACCCCGCTAGCGTTCCTGCGTGCGCATTAGCTCACGCGAGAGGCTTGTAGGGAAGTAAGCGGCAGATGCAGTGGCGGCTTTACCGCGACCAAAGAAGACCGACGGGCGGCGTCTCGAAGAAACACTGCATTGTCCGCGGGGACACCGGCCGAGGCGATGCACTTGCAGACGGAACATAGTTGCAGCACGGCGAATTTCTCCATCGTGCGCTGTAACTGATTTTATCTGCCGCAGCTTGGACAATCCGCTGCATCTTGGTCCGCTTAATACTTCTGTGATGCTTTGTGCAGCGGACGACCCAGACCTACCCTGTAGTCTCGGTGGTCGTATCCAGCAGTCACTAAGTGACTGCGCAGCATGCTTGTCATCACCACTGAGAGTATACCGTGCATTTTCACTCGATGTTTACGCACAAGACCTATGGTTAGGATGGAATGAGCTTTAGGAACGCCGGAAAGCTTCGTCTACTTTTCTCTGTTACCGGTGCTTTTCAGCCCTTCGCGCTAGTGTAGTTTACTATGTCGTTGGCATTGAGTTGCCACTAAGATAGAGACCGTGGAGCCGAATGAATCCACTACAGGTTCCTAATAGCGCGCGTTGTAACCGTACTATTTATCATTACTCGAAACACCCTTTAATTAGAGTCCTTCTGCTTCGACGGAATGCGGCGCACTACCAGACGGCGTCTTTACGGCGCTCTCGTTAGCATCGCAGTCTTCGTCTTGGTAGCGTACGCTGCGCTGAAGAAGCCTCCGCAGCTAGAGCGCCTTTTAACTATTACTGAGCGTCTTCCTCACTTCCGTGATTCCGTCGACTGTAACGCAGTCTTCGCTAACGTTTCGTCGGAAATCGATCGAGCTCGACAGTGGCGCTTCGACGGTGACGTTTTCTGGTCAAGTACCGTCTCGAACGAATCAGGACACATGTAAGTCGTTTTGCTGCCACGCCGACTAGCCCTACATTTCAGGTGCGGCTCCATTCGCGAAACATTTGGCTTCTTCGACCGTCCGCTTTCCGAAGAAGAGCGTCTGTTTCCGATTGCGTACGGCCTCCTGGTGCACTCCGAGGAGACGCAAGTGTACTTCCTCTTGAGCGCGATCTACCAGCCGCAGAACGCCTACTGCATCGCCGTGGACGGCAAGAGTTCGGACATATTTAAACGTCGCATGTCGCTTCTCGCGGGTTGCTTTCCCAACGTACACGTTATGGTAAGTCATTAGTGAGCGCTTTGACTCAAGTAATTGGCACACTCTTAGTTCGTCGGTGAGGTTCACTGGGCCAGCTATGAGATCGTTCGTGGCGTCTTCGATTGTCTGCGTCATCTGATGGCGCTCGACCATCCATGGAGATACTATCAGGTACGCGCTAACCACCGCAATGTCATTTTAGCTCCTCGTTTTTAGTATCGCAGCGGTGTGGACGCCCCGCTGAAGACGAACCTCGAGATGGTGCGCATCTTCAAGCAGCTCAATGGATCCTCCAACGTGTTCATTGAGCCCGCCCTCAGTAAGCCAACTGAACCGCGAACCCTGTCTGTACTTAAGGTATTTAAGCTCTTAGGCATGCCCCATAAGAAATGTTTAGAACGAAAGCATTAAACCACCGCTACCTGTTTGGTCGTCGAGCCTGTCGGCACTTTTCAGTCGTGAGACCGCCAATGCCATGATGCACAGCGAGAAAGTTCGGGAGCATCTCGAGTTCATCAAGCAAATCGACATTCCCGACGAAAAGCTCTGGGGGTCGATTCTCGGCAACCCGAAGGGTAGTGTTCGATCCGTATTTACAAGATTCTGACCAACGTATTTTAACCTTCAGAACTTCCGATACCTGGTGGCTTCGACGCGCAGACGCTATACGCGCGGTTGGTCGGAGCTGGCGGCCACGTAATGCCCCAACCAGAAACTGAGTTGACACCACCGTCGCCGGAAGAACCGTTCGCATCGCCGTACTACTTTGTCGGTTGGTACGCGACGTGGTCTCATACAGGGCCTTGTCATGGTATGTCGCGTACGCTTGCATTACTAACGGTTACGGTTACGTTACATACGGTTATACGGTTACAGGTCGTTATGCGCATTGGTCCTGCGTGTTCGGCGTCGGCGACCTGCCAGTGCTGTACCGTCGAGGAGAACTAATGGCCCACAAGCTCTACCTGGACACTGAGCCGGCGGCATTCTTCTGCCTCTACGAGCGGGTCCGACTCCGAGCCTTCGATCCTCGGCAGCAGCGTTTCCGCGGCTCGGCCTACGCGCATCTTCGTCAAGTGCACCTCCACAATGATGTGCATACTATGTCTTACTAATAATTCCGGTTATTCTTACTTACTCAGACCTTTGATCTGATAAAAGGCCGGAGTTACAGGCCGGAGAGTAAACTGAACTAACATTGGGCATTTGTACCCCGTTCTGGTGTGTAAGTGTAATGATGTACCAAGAACCAAGTGTAATGTTCAGCGAATCAGCGATGACGTGTTTTACTGTCCCTTCAAACCGCCCCTCGTTTTCATGATGACTGCCATACCTAAAGCTTTGTGTATTTGAGTACTACGGAGGCTTGCGAAGCACAAACAACTTTGTGCGGTCAAGCGAACAAATGTTTGCTTATAAGTGACCGCTTTAGCAAACAATGGGCGCTTGGACGCAGGCTACGGCTTGAGCGGTATCGACCTTCATTCCGCATTTGTACGTTACTTTTGCGGTAGATAAGTCCGAACCACCTATGTTCTGACATTCGACAATGTCCGAAGATGCTACTCCACCGGAACTGTCGACGCAGAACGATCATGCTAAGGACGTGCCGAACACCCCTCCTCCGTCGTACCAAGAGCTCGAAGGTATTGTCACAACGGTGGAATCGTCACTGCATGTGACCGTTCAAAGTCCGAGAAATGCAGTCGACGTCCGGAAGGGATGCTGCACCGTCACCTTTTTCTGTTGTGGTGGCTGCCGGTCGGTTTTCGGCGGGTTCGCTTGGACGATCAGCTTTGTAAGTCTAACATCAACCAGGAAAGCTCAATCGTTGCCTCGTTTTAGAGCAGTCTTTTGTCTGCTTAGCCTAACCTTTTCTGCACGCTGCAGATCTGATTGTTTCCTTCTCTACATGTGTGTCCTTTAGATCTCTGCCATCGCGCAGTCGGCGCTGCTGTACTATTTAGTGGACTCCCGACCACTGCACCGTCATTTACCAAACCACATCGACGAACTTCAAAAGTTTCACAAAAGTGGTTTGGAATTTGATCGCCTGCGTGCGCAGGTAGAACTGCAGTTCCCGACTTCTCTCGTTCTTCCCGTCATCTGCTTGGTGACGACGCTTCAAATCCGCTTCACGTAAAGCCTAAAGTGACCTCCGGCGGCAACAAGCAATTCCTAATGCAATGCCTCATACTGTCTCTTCACCTGAATAGTGTGCTCACTAGTGGCAGAATATTGGCCGATCTCTCGGGCATCATGCAGGAGACGCGAAACTACGTCACACCAGTGAATATCCTCGTAATGGTAAGTTTGGCTCTTCATTCGAAGTGATATTTGCCCCGTGTCTGCCCATGACACTGCACAGAAGAAGAAGGTGACCGGCTCTACGCTCGTCTGGAACAGGGCACTAGCGATATGAGACGTATTTTAGACACTTTCTGGGATTGCGACGCTTGTGCAATCAGTCGCATTGAATTCGGGCTATGAGGCGAAGACCTCCGCAAACTTCGAACAAGGCATTAGTGCGCTTTTCTGGCAAGCCTCGCTGGTAAGCTGCAGGTACGCGACGAACGTATGCGACAACTTTAGACAATTTATTCACTCTCCTTCGTCGTCACTCTATCTGCTGTTGAAATGTGCGACCAAACAATGGTCCGCTTGACGTTTGCACTAAGCGCAGCGATCGCGCTGTTTATGACTCTAGCAAGGACCATTAAGAAGTGTGCGTGCGGGCTGGTGAAAGCGGTAGTTCTTCAGGCCTCCCAATGGATCGTCTATTCTACGGATCCGACTTGAGTTGGACTTTCTTGTCGCCTTTGTAGGAGACGATCGCTTCAGCAACGATCTTCATGACGATGGTTCTGACAACGGTATTCCTGCTACTGCAAACAGATCCTCTCTGTGCCAGCTCAGCGCAACGACTCGCATTAATTATCTTTCTGTTACCCACTCCTTGGGCGCTATACTATCTTCTCTACCTCATGCCAGCCATCACCTTCAAATCGGCATTCATTTAGGAAGACGTTCCGACACATCGAACACGAGCCAATTTTAGCTTTTGATCAAATAACTGATAGTGCCGTATTTTCTCTAACACTCCTCCCCCTCCCTTTATTTGACTCCGCAATCTACATAATTATTGGTCGAGTTATGAAGAGCGCTTGCAATTCCACGCTGTAACCGATTTTATCCGATGCTGCTGGACCGTGAACTTCAACTGGCGGAAGCCCACGACGAAACAATACGTATTTCGCTTAGATTTAACAGTCATTGTTTTTCGTAGAGTTTGGCGCCCGTACCCGTACCCGCATTACACGGCACGGCAACACGGCACGTGAGGGTCTACCACGGGTACGGGTACGGCACGGGTGTAAAAAACAAGCCGTTGTCGCAAATTATACTCGCAACACAACGTTATCTTATGCCGGTTTATTCCGTTAAGACAATTATAAAAACAATGCAGAAATCACTACCTTTTATACTCGAACGCGAGAGAAAGGAATGCGGTTTTTGGGGCGGAAAAGATGAGAGAATTGGCTAAACAATGTCCAATTTAGAAAGTGAAAAGGCGGAAGAAAAGTGAAAGGGATCCCAAACTCCAGCCTTTCGGGCGTGTCCACGGGCGTGGGCGCCTTACTGCAGAGAACGGGATCGTTTCGGCTTGACGGCCGAAGCCGTGGCCTTTGACCGTTTCTTGGTCTTCCTTTTATGTTGCTGATCCTTTGTAGGATCCGCAACAGCCTCCGGCCCTTTAGGTCCGTTGCGTAACGGAGTCTCGAGGTAGAAAGTTTCCAACGGCAGAGCTAGTGCGCCGTGTACGATAAGAGGAAACTTGCCAAAGCAGGAAATTCCGTGCTTTTCCTGCATGTACCGGGTGAGCTTTTCGTCGCTGAAGGGTGAGGCAGCCTCCTTCACTGCGACTTTGCTCGGGTGAGCACTCTTATGGTACCCTCCAGTAATGCAATTGTAGAGCTTGAGCTCTCCAGGCATTAGAGCCTTTCGCAGCTTACTCCAGTTGCGTTCATCGGA
>JNEY01001417.1:21270-33057 GCA_020875895.1 Aphelenchus avenae
GTAGCTAACTACTCAAAAATAGTTCCGACAGTTCTCCCCCCGCCTAGTGAGCCTTGAGAAGGCTTTCTAGGGGTGGACTTAGGCGTTTAATGGCACTAGCTGGCAGTTTTCGATGCATTTTTCGCCGTACGGCTGTATTAATTTGCTGCACTTGAGAGATGTAGTCGAGGGTCAATCGAGCGAATTTTACATGCCCTCTCGGCGGGTCAGGTCCGGACTCAACAGTGCCGGTATCCAGCGCGTACGCTCGCTTACAGTGCAGATTATGTGTCAGCTTGCAGCTCCTTTTTCTGGTCGAGGAGGCTGACTGCTTCGCAGCTTTTCCAGTGCCGCGGTGCACGTAAGGCACAAGAACTTGCGGTCTTTGTGTGCCACATGACCCGAACGCATAGCGGTGGCAGCAAAGCGGGCTAGAACAATGCATTCGGAACGCAGCCAGCTTGTTGCTGCTAAGTTGAGCTTTTTGCTCAGACTGAGTAGTGGGTGCTTTGCAGGCTGCTAAGTTGCTCTGCTTTACCTTCGCGGTCTCGACTAAGCAACTTACACTATTCTTGACTGGCGCCCTATATAAAGGAGTCGGGAAGGCTAGAGGCAATATTTCCGAGAGACCGGTACAAGGAGACAAGTTTGAGCGATAGGCCAACATGTGAGCGTGCTTACAATGCAAAATATGAGAGTGATTTGCAACACCAGAGAACCGCGAAACAAACTTGCTTGAATTATCTTCGTATTCCGATCGTTC
The DNA here is from genome assembly GCA_020875895.1 of Aphelenchus avenae. Classification (NCBI taxonomy): domain Eukaryota; kingdom Metazoa; phylum Nematoda; class Chromadorea; order Rhabditida; family Aphelenchidae; genus Aphelenchus; species Aphelenchus avenae. Next base: position 22,013 of record JNEY01001417.1, read on the forward strand.
GTGATGCCTATGGGACGCCTGTGCTTGGTCGCTCGGAGATCTCCTTGATGCTTGTTGCGGTTTTTTCGACACCCTTTTTCTCGCGCGGGAAAACTGCGTCGTTCGAGACAGCTGTTTTGTCCTTCTTGCTGGCCGCTTCCAAGACTTCTTCGTGCCCACCTGGCGAGCTTGTGTCGTCTTCATTGCGGACAGATTTCTTGTCTTCAGGCGATAACTGAGGTGTCTCGCCACAGCCAGTCTCAGTGACAGACAACATGCCCCTTGGCACTTTATCACAAGGCATATTGGCGGCATTGTATGCCAATCCCTTATTTGGTTCAAAGCGCAGCTTACCTTCGCTTTTTGCGTTGACTACGTTATTCAGAGCTATGTCTATGTCATGCTTACTGAACCTACGTTCTTTGATGGAGCTCGAGCTTAGTGTTGCCAATGAAGTCGTGCAGAACTCTTTGGGCATGACCCATCTCTTGGGAACCTTCTCAATCATGCGGTACCCACGCTCTACGGCCAATTCTTCGTTTGGCGCGTTTATCGCTTTGGTTCGCTTTGTACGAGCTCTATTCGGCGGCTTCGTGGCATTGGCATTTTTGCCATTACTTTGAGTTGCCATCACGACTACTCCTTTGTCAAAAGCTGCTTGGTCAGTTTGTCTGTCGCCTTCACAAAGGGCCGAATTATGCGCGCCTTTACCGCAATAGTAGCATTTTTTCGCCAAGCTACATCGGCTTGCTTTGTGAGAAGTTCCTAAGCATTTGTAACATAATCCTAAATCGACACATCGCTGTTTGCGACTTTCAACATTTGTATAAACGGTGCAGTCTGTCGTCCAATGTGTGTCTTGGCAAAACTTGCACCTTTTATCGGTTTGTCTTTTACTACTTGGTGACCCAGGACGAGCAGCGGGCACATTCTCATAGTGCTCACTTGCGTCTTCTGGAACCAAGCCCCTGTTTCTACTTTTCTCCGCATTGAAGGAGCCGCTTATGTCATCTACGTCCTCGTTAAGCTTGAGCTTCATCTCAGATGATTTCAAGTAGCATCGCTACACTGTACTTTTCCTTTAGGCTAAGCTTAAGAGTAGACCTCCCTCAAAAGCCACTTTGGGATTTTTGATTCAATAGTTATGAGAACTTGATCATTCTCCACGTCTATTCCCTGGCTCTGGAGGACCCTACAAATTCGCTGGATTTGTTCAAAAGTCTGTCTAGCTGACTTAACGCTACTTTGCGCGGGCGGCAACTTAACAAGCTGAGTCATTAGGCTTCGCAAAAGCCATTGCTTATCTCCAAACCTACGCTTTAAGACGTCTTTGACTATCGCATAACTCCGTGAAATAATGCTATATCCGTCTACTGCGCTTCGTGCGAATCCGGTCAAGCTCCCCATGAGTATATTTAGCTTTTGGATATCAGGAATGCTTGCGCTGTCCACTGAGGACTCAAAAGTCTCCCAGAACGTTGGGAAATTAACAATATCTCCGTCAAAGGTAGGCAGAGGTATCGTCGGCAGCATTGATGCCTGCACCGAGCAATAGCCCACTCTATTGTCTCTAGCCGTGCGCTTCGCTTCAGGAAGCTCAAATTCCCCTGCAAATAGCTCCGCTAGTTGTGGCACATCCCTTACGGACATGCGCGGAGCGGTTGGCTGTGGAGGCGTTGTTGCCCTTTTAATTCTGTCCTCCAGCGTGCTTTTGTAGTCCACGAGTCTCGTTTTCTCGTGGCCGTACTGCTTAACCTTTTCCATAATCTTTGTTAAAGATTCTACAACTACTGCTAACTGCGTGTCGTAAGCTGCTAAAGCATTTGTTTTTTCATCTTCGCTTTCTAATGCTTCAGCAAATTTTCTAAGCTCATCTGCCTGTTTTGCAACGTTATTCGCAAGCGTCATTGCCTGCGTTCTCAGCAGATCTAACTTTTCCAGCCTGATATCTACTTCTACAAGCTGGTCCTCATCATTTGCTGTGACATCCACTACGGTTTTTGCTGAGTCTGCTGACTCCAAAAACGACTTAGTCTCTGCGAGGGCCTGGGAAATGCTATCTAAGATAACTCTTTGTTGGCTACCCATGATTAGCTCAAGCTGATCTAAGCTACTTTGGCTGGCTGTCCTTGGAGTATCTTCCCAACATTCCTCCTCAGTTGAACTAAAGTCACTTATTTTGAACTACTCAGCTTACCTGCCGAGGCTCGTTCAATTTACCGTATTCTGGACTACTTAGCTTCTGCCAAGGCTCGTCCAATTACTACTCGGCTTTTTGCCACTTGTTACCGTACCTACAGCTTAGTACAGTAACCTCAGTGACCCTACAGCGCCGCCTAGACTATGCCGTCCTACAGTACTGCCTCTTCGGCTATTGAGTTGGTGTCCACCCGGGAGCGCCAAAATTTGTCGGATTTATCGGTAAATCCTACCCAAAACCCTTAGCTACTGTAGCGGACACCTTAACTTAGACTACAGTATTTTATTGTACTTAAGACTAATCTTACAGAAAGTTAAGGTAACAGTAAAGTTACAATAACAAACTATAAGAGAAGACTTACAGTAACGAACGCCGAGTGAGAGCGAGGAGTGAGGAGCGGTTGAGGAGCGAGGAGCAGTGAGGAGCTAGTGCTTCTCCACTTAAGCTTAGGACAGCTTTGGGGTAGCTCCTAGTGGAGCTCAGGATGGCTTATTGCATGGCTTGACTACTGTCAGAAGGGGCTGCTTATATACTAAGGTTATCAGCTATTGAAGTCGGTGTTTGCTCGCTTATCAGCGATTTAACCTAGCATTACTCAGGCATTCGCTAGTCCTTGGTGGATTAGTCATACATGCGGAGACCTTAATTGCTTCCATGACCTTCCAGAAATATGGTCTTTGGTAAGGTGATTCACACTATCACTTAATGCTATCTGTGTGCTATCTGCTAGGTTATTCTTAATTTACTTTGGTAGCTAACTACTCAAAAATAGTTCCGACATGCTTACCTAGTCGCTACTATCCTACTCTGCACTATTGTTTTCAATTACCTGAAGATCAGGGCATCAGGTCAGGTCAAATTTTTAGGGCATGCCCTGCAGGTCAGGTCAAGCCAAAAATCAGGGCCGTCCATGGCAACAGGTCAGGTAAAAAATCAGGGCAGACCGTGCAGCTTAGGTCAAGCCGAAAATTCCATTAGTTTGGCTAGGTACTGAGATGCATCTCATTTTTAGCATTCCCCTTACTTTTGCCCTCTCCCTAGATGTATCCTTTGTAGCGGTAGAGAGGTGAACTGATTTACTTGCGAGAAGTCAACACTTATATAGGCATACAACAAGGGGAATTAGCATATATCATAGGTGCGCCGTAACACTTCTCTTCCCTTAAGTGGAAGTTTTGCCCTTGTCGTGTCGCGCAGGAGTGCCCGGACGGCGCCGATGATTCTGTCGATGACCAGTCGAGAGTAGTCGGACGGCCTCCAGCGGTTCTCAGCAGCTCCTGGCGTACTTCCCTGACGACGAGGTTGACGGCGGTCTTTGCAACGATTTGTTGCATCCTACTCGAGTGGCTTCCTTGCCTGGCTCCTTCGGCAGGTTCCTTTGCGGTTGGCTTCTCTGCCTTCCGTGATGAAAAACCTCTGTAGGGAAAAACATCACGCTATTCTTTTCTATGTGCTGAAAACCACTCGAGAGAAAACATCACTTCCTTTACGGTTGGGCTTTCTGGCTGTGCCATCTCGAGCCTCTCACCGTTTTCGTGCAACCAGTCACTAGGCGCTACATCGTTTGTGGCTTGCTCTCTTAGCATGGTTGCAGTGCTTATTGCACTTGACCCTGGCTCCATGGTCTTTTCTCTGAAGGCTTATTTCCCACACTCCTGTGGGCGCCTTCTGCCTTCTCTTCCCTTAGGAATGTACACTTCAGAAGCATAGGAAGATACATTTCGGAAGATACACTGAGCACGTTCGTTCCTGCTAGCGTTTCATACATACAGCCCATCGCTGCCACTTCGATTCGGATGATGCCCCCTTCGACATCATCTCTCTCCCATTTTTTTCCGTTGCTGTTGGCCACATTAGACTCGGATTAGCAGCATACCGTGGCTGTTGGCCATACAGGCTTAGGCACGAATTAGCAGCCAGGAGGAATCAAAGTTGAAATCGCTAGTTGTTCAACCGGTCAGTCACCTTGTGACTTCGCTATGTGAGAGGCTCTACCGTCTCATCAGCGTTTCCGGCCTCATTGGTTCCGGTGAACTTTAGGTTGTACATGATTCATGAAGGCATGTCGCATAACACGCAGACTTTACTGCTGTTACTGTGAGGTCTCACTTTTGACCATTAGCCTTAGAGCCATGACGGTTATACTTCCCGTGACTCCAAGTTGTGGGCAACGTCTTGCATCAAGCTGTGACTTAAGGTCTGAATTAAAATCTAAATCGTTTTGCTTCGAGACGGGAGTCAAGGTCCGAAACGTCCTGGTTCAAGCTCGGAGTTCTCTCATTTAAGGTCTGAACCGTCTTATTTCTAGCTCTGAGTTATGTTCTGAGTCGTCATGCTTCAAGCTCTTGTCACAGCCTTGATTCAAACTTTGAGATCTAGCTTTATGATCTGAGACGTCCCACTTTGCTACAGGCCCTGTATTAAGATCTGAGAATTGGTGCTTTAAGCTCTGTGCAAGGCTTGAGACTCGTGATTCAAGCGGTGTCATAGGGTCCGAGAAGTCGTCCGCTAAGCTCTGAGTGAAGGTCTGAAACGTCGTGATTCAAGCTCTGAGCAAGGTGTAAGGTGTCGTCCGTCAAGCGCTGAGTTAAGGTCTGATCTACTGCTTCAAGCTCTTGTTGAAGCCCTTCAAGCTGCGCGTATCTCGCGGTAATATCGGAATCGTCTTGCTTTAAGCCCTCTGCTTTAAGGTGTGAGTCGCGTTCTTTGAAGCCTTGGAAATAAGGTCGTAATCGTCTTACTTCAAGCTCAGCGTCTTTAGAGTTACGATGTGAGTCGTGTTGCTTCAAGCTCTGCGTAAATGTTCGAGTCGTCTTACTTTAAGCATCGAGTCCTCTCGTCTTGAGGTCTGAGTCGTCTTGCTTCAAGCTCTGATGTGTATAAGTCGTCTTGCTGGATGGAGCCTTGCTTGATTTAATAGGTGTTCAGTGGTTATTGCGTGCAGATTAAGCCCTGCAGTGCGGCGTATGGTTTGGTTGTTCGATTGTGGGGCAGTTCCGTGTAGATTACGCCTTGCAGTGCGGCGGTCATGAACCCGCGAAGTTCTGGGGAGTGCTGCTTGAATCACTGCGCAGTCCTGATGGAAGTCCTTTGGAGTTTGAGTCCGAGCCGATGCGCTTGCGTACAGTCAATACTCGCAGCATGTTGAACTCCAATATGCTACGCTGTAAAAGATTTTATCTGATGCTGCTTGGACGGCCCGCCGCAGCTCGGTCCGCTTGACCCGTGAGTCGTGTGTGCGTTATGCACCGAATGACGGAAACTATCGAACGATTTTGGTCGCTACATCCAATAGTCATGGTAGTGACTGCGTATTGTGCTTGTCGTTGTTGACGCTCAGTTTATCGTGCATAGCCACGCATGCTTTTGTGTTTACGTACAGGACTTTCCAGCACTGACGATCTTTAGGGCCCATGAAAAGCCTAATTTTGTTTTTTTCCGTGTCGCCTTTTAATTTTTCTGGCCTACGAGGTAGAGCAGTTACTTGGTTATGAAATATCGTGCCTAGGAGGAAAACGGATACTAAGTGTATTCTAACTAGGTAAACCGCTTTTTACCTGATTTTGCCTCATGCCTAGATGATAAGGACCGTGATGCCACTAAGATGTTTCTAATAGCGTGTTGTAATCGTGCTGGATATTTATCCCTGCTCTGCTTAAACAAAACGCTGCAAATTACAGATCTTCTGCGTCAACGGAATGCGGCGCACTACCAGACGGCGTCTTCACGGCACTCTCATAAGCATCGCAGTCATCGTCTTGGTAGGGTACACTGCACTGAATAAGATCCGGGATCGAGGCCGGGACGCATCGGTCGGTCAAATACGAGCGGTTACTGAGCGTCTTCCCCACTTCCGCGAATCCGTCGACTGTGACGCCGTCTTCGCTAGCAATTCATTGGAAATCGAGCGAGCTCGACAGTGGCGCTTCGACGGGGACGCTTTCTGGTCAAGTACCGTCTCGGCCGAACACGGATCAACGTGAGTCATGATCGCTTTTTTGTCACTTTGCTTCTTCTATTCAGGTGCCGCTCCATTCGCGAGACATTCGGCTTCTTCGGCCGTCCGCTTTCCGAAGAGGAGCGTCTGTTTCCGATTGCACACGGCCTACTGGTGCATGCCGACACGATACAAGTGTATTTCTTGCTGAGCGCCATCTACCAGCCACAGAATGCCTACTGCATCGCAGTGGACGGCAAGAGCTCCGACACGTTTAAGCGACGCATGGCACTTCTCGCAAATTGCTTTCCGAATATCGACGTTCTGGCAAGTCTTTTAGTGCATTTCCATCCATATATGCATGCTCTTTGCCATCCCGCGTGGAATTGCATTGTTTGAGGAGCGTGCATTAACTGCAACCCCTTTAGTTCGTCGGTGAGGTTTACTGGGGCAGCTACGAGATCGTTCGTGGTGTCTTTGACTGTCTGCGTCAGCTGACTGCCCTCGGCCATACTTGGAGGTACTATCAGGTACGCATTAACTGTCGGAATAGCGTATTGTATCCTTCGGTTTTAGTATCATAGCGGTGTGGACGTTCCGCTGAAGACAAACCTCGAGATGGTGCGCATCTTCAAGCAGCTCAACGGATCCTCCAACGTGGAAGTCTTGCCCGTTCTAAATAAGCGAGGTGAAAGGCGAACGCAGTCCGTCCTTAAGGTAGATGAACCTGGACATGTCTCGCTGAAAAGATATTTAGAACGAAAGCATCAAGCCACCGCTGCCCGTTTGGTCGTCGAGTATGTCGGCACTCTTCAGTCGAGAGGCGGCCAATGCCCTGGTGCACAGCGAGAAAGTCCGGGAGCATCTGGAGTTCATCAAACGGCTCGACATTCCCGACGAGAAGCTCTGGGTATCGCTTCTCGGCAATGCGAAGGGTAGCGTCCGATAGTCTTGGCAAGCTTGCTTCTGAACTTTCAGAACTACCGATACCTGGTAGCTTCGATGCGCATGCGTTATACACGCGGGTGATCGGAGCTGGCGGCAATAAAATGCACGGATCGACAATCGAAATGATGCCGCCGTCGCCAGAGGAACCGTTCACATTGCCGGACAATATGATCGGCTGGTACGCGACGTGGGCTCCGGCAGGGCCTTGTCATGGTATGTCGCGTTCGCTTGCCTGTCTTTTACTTAGCTTAACATGATACTAATGAGTTCAGGTCGCTATGCGAGCAGCTCCTGCGTGTTCGGCGTCGGCGACCTGCCAGTGTTGTACCGTCGAGGAGAGCTGATGGCGCACAAACTTTACCTCGACACCCAGCCAGCGGCATTCTTCTGTCTCTACGAGCGGGTTCGGCTCCGGGCCTTCGATCCTCTGCAGCAGCGTTTCCGCGCCACCGCCTACGCGCACATTCCTCAAGTACAGGGCCACAATGGTGCATAATGTGTCTTTAAGAGTTCTAGTATTCTTATTTACACAGATCTTTGCTGCAATAAAGCGACGGCGTTACATGGTGGAGACCTAAACAGATCTGACACTGAGAGTCGAACCTGTGGGCATCAAGAACGCTATCGGATCTTAATCATGTTTCGCATTTGCCATTAAATTTGCGATTCAGCTGTTTTGCATTTCGACCAAACTCATGGTGGGCTTCATGGCGAGTCGGCTGCGACAAATTCTCGCCGCTGCGGCTGCTGCCACGTTGTGCTACGTCATCCTCTACGCGTCGCTTTCCGTCAATACAAACATGCATTCCACGCTTAGCGCGACCGAGTATCATGTAAGTTCGCGCACCGCTGCGTCCCAGTGTCGACTGCCATACGTCCTTAGCCGGCTCGTTTAGGATTCGCTGCTCGTGGACGAGAGGTGCCTGCGCAACATTTTGCGCAACGTGAGCTGCGCCGTGCCGGTGAGGCTAGCCGTTCGACGGCAGCAAGTCAGCAACCTCGGCGCCGCCGGGAACGTCACAATCGCGTACGTCGAAGACGACCCCGCCAAGGACTACCTCGTCTTTACAGTCAACGACTATCTCCTCTCGCCGGACGAACATAAGCGGGCAGTCGTTCGGTTAGCGTTATTTCAGTCATTTTCAGTGTAAGGTTTTGTTTGTAGTCAGTTAGATGAGTGTTTCAGGTACAACATGACGAAGCGTCGCGTGACACTCAGCAACGGGCAGTACCTCGACGCGCTCGTGCCGGAATCGATACCGACCTTCTTACGACGATGGCGTCGCGGACGGTTCCTGCGGTGCAAGCCGGTGCTCACGCGAGCAGCGAACGTCCCCCGAGTTATTCCGCTTAACTTCGTCGAGACCGTGGGCGCCTTCCGCGACTTCTGCGACACATACAACGTCACTTGCTTCCTCTGCGGTGGATCGTTGCTCGGTGGGATTCTCTGCGCTGTTCTTTGACTCACTGCACGTTCCAGGCTGGTACCGCGAGTGCTCCATCGTTCCGCACACAACAGACTTCGATTTCGCCGCGTTTCCGAGCGAACACACCGAGCAGTTCCTGCAGGCGTTCATCGACTCGAACGTGTTCCGCCTCAGGCGGATCCTCGGCCGACTGAACGACTCCCTGGAGCTCACCGTCCGCGTGAATGGATACCAAATCGACCTCTTCTACCTCTATGAGGACGCTCGACGCGGAGCCGAATACATGCCTGGCATGGACCGGCCGACGCGTCGGCAGCTGCGATGGTACCAGCCGAAGACCGAAGGCATCTGCGCCGGCGACCTGCTCGGCAAGCTCGTCCACGTCCCGTGCAACCCCATCGATGCGCTTACGGTGAGCGATTGGATGCCTAAAGTAGATGCTATCTATCTTATACAGTATAAAACACGTCGCATGTTTTGATTTCCTTCTGTTTTCGCTCGAAGAAATGTAAACATCACGAATCTGCACACGAAGGATTTGTGGGAATGCGAAGACCACTTGGTCCGCGAATGGAATTTTCTTGGCCACGAAAGAGAAAAAACTAGTTAGGAGAAACCACATATTTCGTAATAATGGCCTGCTATGGTACCGATGCTTAGCATGATGTGCATGCATGGCATGATATGTACATGCAGCAGTTCCGCTACTTAGCATGTCGGGCATGCATGGTATGCGCCATGCGGTAGCACTACTAACGTACTTACGATACCACAATCGGGGGTGTAGCCGGCGATAGAAATATGAAAATAAGATTTGTCGTGTGTAATGCCGAAGCAATATACCGTCTTTCTGTGATGCGTACGGTGGCATAGAGGAAGCAGGATCTTCTAAAACATGCTCGGATTACCAAGCATTACCAATCGTAATGCTTGGTAATGAAACCGCAATTCAGATACTAGGGCATGGGATACATCGATCTCGAGAAACAACTTGACAACGACTAAACTAAACTAAGAAACTAAGAAGAATGCGCACAGGAAGTTGATGCACACAGAAATTTTCGGATCGTGAGCATGCGATACAGGATCATGCGATGCAGGAGCTGCCGATGCAAGTGAATGTGGTACGAGCACGCGAGACAGGACCGTTGGAAGCAATAGCATGTGAGACAGCACTACGCGACACAGATGCATGCACGGTATGGGAGCGTCCAGAAAGTCTGTAATGCTTAAAGCTGGGTGGGTGGGGTCCGGCCTCTGATTACATTTGATTACTGGGTAGGGGGGGGGGGGGGGGGTCAAGCTTTTGATTACGTAATCACAAGCACTAGGTAAAATGGCCCGCTAGGCGCCGCCAGAGCAAATTTTAGATTTCGTTGGTATCGCCTGCGGCGGGACTTTTTAACTTATTTTTCAAACATTAGTTCACATGGCGTCGCGAAGTAGCGCCTTGTTCCTATATGTTAGATCTACCGTCCTGGTTTTTAGGCTACGTACGGCGATTTCTGGTTCGAGGACCACCCGACATCCTCGTACGACTGGCTGCGCTCGGCAAAGAACGTCGAATTCGGAGAGATCTACTCGTCTGCCGAATGGCCTTCTGTAATTCGCGAATATAACCATTAGTGCTGTATGTGGTCGCCCCGGAATTTGTGCCCTTTCAGCTCTTGTTTTGTACGATGCTTAGCTAATTAGAATATACAGCAGAAGTAAAGCGGTTTAAGCCTTTCGTGGACGAGGAGTGTTGGGCCATTTTTCAATCGCATAACCTTGCATGCTCTTCACGTGAATGCGTCTGTAACGCGGCTTCGCGGACCACTTGAGAAGGTCGCCTGCTTGCGTGGCGACGCCGGGAAAACAATGCCGCGGATGCGGCACCTTTAGCACGCATCCGATGTGGACGCTCGTTTGGCCTTGGCACGCGCCTCGGTCGTCCTTCCGGTCCGCTGGACCGTCGGTGACCTTATTCGATTGCGGAAATCCGAGAGCTAAGTTCAGCCATGTGAGGGCTTCCCCCTCCTCTTCGTCTTTCCATGCGGCAGAGGGCTGCGATACGCCGCGAGGGATTGCAAAGTTGTTATCATTGGTCGCATTTCCGGGTTCATTAATGTTTCGTGTTCGTTTTTGCGTCTTGTGGACCACGTGGTCCATTCCATGGGTGGCCTCCCTAGCGACCGTCAACTCTGTTATTCAAGCATTTGTTTTGCAAAAAATGTTTTCAGACTCTCTGACGTAAACCCCTTTGTTCAGAGGAACATGGAGGAATTTCCCGAAAACGTCTCTGGCAACAAGAATCTCGGAGCGGAACCTCGAAAAGGTTTTTCTGTCGGTCGTGCAAGCAAAATTCAGGCGTTGTCAACATAGCAGGAAAAGGTTTTTTTTGAAATTTTGCCTTCTCTATATCTGTGTCTGCATTTTCTCACTGGACGCTGTTTCTTCCTCCAAAAATACTTCCGAAAATCTCTCGTTCGTTGGGCGATTACGTTGTTAGACGATGCATGGCATGTAGCTTAGGGTGTATATCAAAGCTTTACGAAGAAGGCCCCCTCGATCC
>JNEY01001418.1:0-15741 GCA_020875895.1 Aphelenchus avenae
ATAAACTGAATTTGGTCGGTTCGGTAATGTACTAAAGGCTACGGTGTGAAAGTGCTAAAAAGAGCAGAGTTAGCTTAAAAATGTTCATCTTTTGACACGAGGGATTGTGCTTGCATTCATGGGATCGCTAAATGACGAAACGCTTCCATTGCCGGTATACCAAATAAAATAGCCTTAGCGAGGAGGGGGTGGGACCAGGCGACCACCAGGGACTCGGGATGTCGCGCGCTATTAATGCGCCTTCAACACTCGGCCCTTTTTCTGCGGATCCTGCATTCCGCTAAATCACCTACAGACTAAAAACAGGATCAACTTAATCGCGCGCGAAATTGAGCAGACGGAAGAATCCAGTGTGATAGATAAAGGTCACAATGCTCTAGGGTCAGTTTCGCAGCGTAGCCGATCAAGCATGGACCAAGTTTGACCTTAGCTTTCCGGAATTCTAAAAAATTTATACTTTTCTTTAGTACGTAGGTTCCCGCCGGGCGAAAAAAACCTAAAGCTTCTGGCGTTGTGCTGGGCAGTAGGTATTCTTCTAGCCCTCATCCTCCGTCTGCACCATGGTAGCACCTGAATTCAGTTTTCGGGTTACAAGTTTCAGGTGATTTTGGATTCGGGTTTCAGTTTTCAGACATTGCGACAAAATTAAAGTATTTTGGGTAGTTATTTTTAGCCCGCAGCACGGCGACGCCATAGTCGATTTTCGAGATTTTTTTCAAAACTTTTGTCTAAAATCACTTGGTATCGCCTATGGTGAAATGGAATAACACCTAAATTGAATTGACTAATTGCCTAAATTGAATAACATCTCATAATTTCGCCTTAACGACAGTTCATGAATTGCAGAGCCTAGCATATTCTAGCTTTAAAGAAAAATTTTAGGTTTATAGGTTTCAGTTTTCAGGATATTTTCCGATTCAGGCTTCAGGTTACAGGTTTTCAAAAATCAATGCAGGTGCTACTTTGATCTGCATAGACATCCCCCTCTCCCTCCGACGTGCGGAGAAAGAGCCCATTGAGAACAAAACTGTTTTGCGGAACTGCAACATGCACTCTGTTCCGGTCCCATTCCCCGTGCCCACACAACCAATTTTCCCCGCTGAAAAACGTGCATGTCGTTAAGCCCTTATCATTGGCTCAACATTCCTCCAGTAATGATAAGGGTCTAAGCCAATTAGGCGTTCGTCTTAAAGCGACGCGCGCTTGAAGTAGCGGTTAGGGGATACTTGGCGGTTCGCTGACTTCTGTTTACCTCCGTGCCGGCCGTTTACGGAGTGCTTCTTACTATCAGAGGGATTTAACTGACGCTGCGAAAATACCCCCCCCCCCAGTTCGAAGAAATACTGTATATGCCGAGCTCAACATAGACGTAAGTATGACAATTTAGGCTCCCCGTTCCATCCATGAATTCCAACAGTGTGATGCAGGCTCCGGCTCTGGCTGCTGCTGCTCCGCCACCGCCACCACCGCCTCCTCTTCCTGTGCCTGCACCACTGCCGCTTCCTCTTAATGCACAGGCGCGAGTCGTGGCCGACGATGACCCTGATGACCTCATTTTCCGACTAGGACCTCGCGGCGACGCCTGATTTAGAGCGTCGTCATGTTCACTAAACTTCGACGTGTCTTGAATGAGATGCTTATACTGTTCTTCACTTTTAGGCTTAACACCAATAAATCATGGGTATCATATCATGTAGAGTTCGGTAATACCGCCCCCGTGCCGTTCCCCGTTCCCGTACCAAAAGAACGGTCCGTTTCCCGTGCCCGTCCTCTGAATAAAAAATACGCCGGAAAAGCCGAATTTTCATAGAAAAAGTTCATCAGTGCAGCCATTCGGCCATCAGCTCTTAAGGTATCGTGGTTCAGGCAGTGAAAAAAGAACAAACAATGGAAAATTTAAAGAAAAAAGTTAAAAATTTGTACAAAAATATGCATAATTTTGGTTATTTTTTCTTCACCAAAGGGTCCCCCCTCCTTAGGATAAGCACGGGTCTAGGAACGCACCCGTTCCATGGACCTCCCCGTGCCGTTCCCCGTGCCCGTGCTGACTCCTCCCGTGCCGTTCCCTTTTACTGCCAAAATCAAATTTTTATATTTAAATTTTCAATGTGGTTCTCGGATTTCAGAAAGCATTTCTCGTCCCTTCGACGCATAAGACGGAAAATCGAAGGGGCACAATCCTACACTCACAAGGCCGAATGCTCGTTTTGCTTGAGCGAGTGCTTAAACGCCTACAGTTTGATTGAACCGGACACTTCGCTGAACCGAATTCATGGTCCGTTCAGTTCAGTTCACTTGACCAAGACCCGACTAAGTGAGTGACTTGAACAGAACTGGACTGTAAACTGTCCCTTATCATCTGAGCCAAAAAGTCATTTCATTGGCGTTACAGACTTCGTAATTATTTCACTTCTCTCCTTTTAGGCCACATCGGCCACTGCCTGGCCGCAGCTGGCTCCCTGGAAACCGTCGCCACGTTGCTGAGCATGAAGGAGGGCGCCCTCCTCGCGACGCTCAACCTTCGCGCGTACCCAGAAGTCGAGCGCCACGGATTCATCAATCTTCCAAGCAACGTCGACGTCTTCGAAACGAATCCGCGTCGATAAAGTACATCGTGACTCGTCGCTCCGACCTTGTAAAGGACATTCTCCGAAGCAGCATAATAGACCAATGGGATAATATCCAAGAGAACGCCAATAATATCCTCGAAGCCAGTTTGTAAGTTTATTCTGTGCGCACAAACATGGCGTGACTGTTCAGCTCAACCCCAGCGACTAACCTTACAAAGCGAATGGAAGACGTTGAGCAACGATTCGGCCCGTTTCTTTGGCGAAACGGCTTCAGGGCTTTTGCTGCGCTGCGCTGCGGCTACGAGCTTGTGTGGTACGAGCTTGGCTACCGCTACTTCCCTGCCGGCTATGCCACGGGCAACCATACGCTCTTCACAAACAATGAGAACAAGTATGCTGACAAATGCGGCCAAATATTCTTCTTCCTGTGATTAGTTAATGTGATAAGGCCCTTGTGCCTGATACAATAAAGGCGCAATTCTCGTGGTCACGCCATGGTGCGGTCGTAAGCATTGTGTATCATAGAACGTATCGAAAACAACTAGGTAGGTAGTAACTCGTTAAGTGAAGTTCCAATGCTAAACGCTTCTCCGTGTCCTACTTTTCGCTGCAGCGAGGTGTTCTAATGGACGACTTAAGCAACAATAAGCTTCATGGCGCTCAACAAGTCATCAACGAAATTGAAGGGGGTCAGTTAGTACTTATTTCGGTAGGGGTGGGTGTAAAAGCTCGCTTTATCTGTTCGGAATATTTCTTGGCGCTCTTTGCGTTTTTTTTCGACGATCAAAGAAACTACAATTTACGAAAAACGTGGCGGGGGCGACTAAAACAAAGGGAGGAGAGACCCCATTCAAAGGAATGGCAAAATAGCCATTCAATACTTTTCGGGTTCCAAAAGTTCTTCTGCCTTCTCAAAAGAAACGGATGAAGCCCTTTTCAGGAACCATATGTCGGCGCGTCGCACTTTCTGTTTTCAAACATAGTTTCAGTGAATTCACAATGGCGCTCATCATGTTTATTCCGCTGGGATGAAGCAACCCCGCACAAACGGGCCCTAGGCCTTAATATTTCAGACCCTAGCCGGGCCCCGGGCCGGGCGGGGCCTAGGGTAGGCCCTGCCGGCCCGGTTAGGCCCGGCTAGGGTCCCTTAAATTGACACATTTTAGTCGAAATAGCTCAAAAATCGCAGCGACGGCGCCTGCGGCGGGCTATTTTAGGCGAAAATACTCCAATGTTACGCCTCAGAGACACTGTATGGGGTAGCACCTTGACCTCAGAAAAGTGCCAAAGGGGAACCAAGGGGATTTTTCATTATAGCCTAAAAAACGGCACGGACGGGTCAGAACGGACTGAATGGTACGACTTCAACGAGGAACTTCTTTCAAAGCCATTCTATTGTCCACTCAGTAGCGGCAAACCACTCGATCTTGCAGCAAGAGTCTGACTTCGAGGACGAGATTATTGACCAGACGTATATTAAAGAGCAAAACTGTCGCTAGCGAAAATATTGGCACGAACGGGAACGATCAAAGGACTGTTACTAGCACCGACTACGAGTGTAACGTCAAAGCAAGACGTTTAAAAACTGGACGATCGGAACGGGAAAACCTTGTCATTCATGACTGGACAAGGCACGGTGTATGAACCGTTCTGGCAAATACTTTTTAGCTTGGTACGCCTTTGCATGACGAACTAGCATGTCATCCCTTGCTTGAATAATTTGTGACACTAACTGAGCCACGTAGGTAGTTCCTACAAGCCGCCCACTCAACAATCCTTGTTTAACTTCATGATTGCGAACGCAGTGAAACATGCGTAATCGAAACTAAGGAGCATAAGCGCCGTATACATGCTCGTAAAGGAAGGCCGAACTCAAAGGGAGAGCAAAAAGAGTAATGACGACTGACGTCAGCATAAGAACGCTGAACAAAAATCCAACAGCCCAAAGCGACTGATAAGTCATGCCATAGAGAGCTGCAGATCCATGAAGTCCAGCGAAAACGAAGGCGGCGATAGTCACGATAATGCGCGCTTGCTGAGCATGTCGTGCTTCCGTCGAATTCTCTCGCGTTGACGCCTAGTGGCGGTCAGGTATGCGTCGCCGATGATACGGTCCATGCGAAGCACTAGTATAACCTCCGCCGAAGCTAACGCCGCGACGACAACGCTTATCGACATCGTAATGAGCGTTCCGTTCGCCTCGGACTTGCGCACATCGTTATTGAGTCTGGCTGCGTCCACGGCGTACTCAAAGGAGCAATTCCAAGCGATGCGAGTCGCAAGCGACGCACTCATAGGTGACAAGCCTGAAACATTGTTACAGGGTTCACAACTCCAACAATCGAAAAGCGAACGGCTGACCCCTTACCGGTGGGTGAGGCAGGGCCGTATGCAGGATTTCAGGATAGATGGTGGGGTGGAGGTCGGGGACAGGGGTGGATCCCAAAAAATGAATAAAAATGAGTCAAAATGGCCTTAAACCGCTAAATTAACATTAAAAATGTCATATGTAGGCTATATTAAATAATTTAGAGCCCTTACACCTTAAAATTTTTCTAACGTTCCAAAAGATTTTCTTCACCAAAAGGTCTACCTTTAATACGGCCTGGGTGGAGGTCATCATCAAAAAGCGTTACGTGGGGAAAATGGAGTTACAAGGGTCGCGCCGGGAGTAGTCTGTCCAACGCTTAGAACACGTTCTAAGGGCTGGTTTTGGTTTAGGCCGGTTTGGGGAAGCGGCTGGTTTTGGTTGGTGCTTGATAATTGTGCGCGCTTCAAATTTGGTCTGAACTTTTGGGCTCGCGGAATATGTGTACGATTGGTTAAAGCTTGCGATCCGCAAGTTTACCCGCATACCCGTGCTCGAGCAGCTTCTCTTCGTGATCGTTCCTTCGTTATCAGCCAGAAGCGTGTACAGAAAGGCGCAATTCTCGCGGCACTGCAGCTGCGAATCACACGTCGTCGTACATGCAACTGGGACCTTCCAGTATCGATCTCGTTCAGCACCGTGAAATTTCTCGGGTAGCTGTCCTGCGGCTCTCAGGCGGCTTTCGGTGGAGATCATCGCGTGCCATACACCTTTAAGGTCACATGAGTTTCGATCAAACTTTTTGTGCGACTAACCGACGGGCACGAGCACAAGCGTTAAGGCGGCCAGAAAAGCAAGGAATTTGAAGAAAGCCGGCAGCCTCGGCGGTATCGGAATCTAAAAGACAGCATCATTGTGATCGCGCGCCTTTATTGAGTGGATCGCTTCTAAATAAAATGTCACAAAAGTGTCGAATACTTGCCTAAAATTGGTGTTCCTTGGACCGCAGACAGAAAACGATTGAAAATGTTTCGTTACTTGCGTCGGTCATTTGGACCGAACCCGAATTCAAAAAAGCAATCCAAATTGTCGGATCTACCCCCCCCCCCGCCCCGGAGGCTTTGAACTTACTTTGGGCAACTTGAGTATCTTCCTGTGGCGGTTGACATTTCGACCGAGGCGTCGATTAGCCACCATAACTCGGCCGAGTGTCTGGCGGTCGAGGTAGCCGAGAACGTGCAGCGAGACTTCCGCCGGGAGGTTCATTAACGTAAGTACGGGCAATGAATGGATCGACCCGAACGCGTACAGTTTACAAAAGCCTAGCCGTAAAAATGGTGATGCAACGCTTTTAATATTTTTCCGTTGGGAGGCAAGCTAGCCTACGGTCCCCGTTCGTGGGATTGCATTGTGTTCTTTTTTATTTGATGGCCAGTGGATGCATGTTTTTCCGGGGAATGCGGAACGCCGCCTTCATCAGTCTTTCTCTCCGTCCACCTGTAAGTCACTGTGCCCGCATGCTTTGCGTGACGCGAACTAGCAACGACAGTTTGTAGAGCAGCCGAGAACGGTCGGCGGTGCACAGACTTGAAGCGCGCTTAGTGCGCTGAAGCGATCCACAGTTACTAAACCTTTCTCAACCTAGTTGACTAGCCATGGTAAAATGCAAGAGGTCTGACCTACCTCTCGATTCATTTCGTTTGAAAAAGGTACGAGATCGGCCCTCATCCTTTTCAGAGCTTCTCTTCCCAGTCCGTTAGCTGACAATCTGTGCGCAGATTAGGGGACCGTGGGAAGCTACGTACAGGTGAGTCTTTCCTAGACTAGCTTACTGACCTAGCACAACGTACAGAGTATGGTGTCAGGGGAACATGCGAAATTCGCAAGGCGTTCGTAGCGGCACTCCATCCAAGCTCCCCTCACCCATCCGACCCTGGCCAACCGGAGCCTACAACTACCGATTTACGCCTGTCCACATTTTTTCTAGTTTCAACGGGAACCGGGGTCGGTTCGCTTAGGGCCGGTTACAGGCTCAAAAGTGGACAAAATTGGCTATGTTTCCGACTTCTTTTTGACTAGTTAGTTGTAAGAAATATCAATTCCCGTAAACGAAGCATACATTGCGGTGTGTCGTCGCTAAAGCATTGCTACGAACGAATTCAGCGAGAGTATAATCGATTTAAAGCATGTGATGTAACAGAGCGGATACAGAATGCGTGCACTCTGCCGACGCGTTGGGGGATAATTGAGACGCCATCTCGCGACACGACACTTGCTAGGATGCAAATAGTCGAATATTTGCAATACAAAGAGAACTTTTAGCTCAGTTGTAACCGCGCAAGTTCCCCGTCGACCGTGGGACTGTATTTTCTTTGGCCACGGCACTACCACCTGCTTGAAGCTGAATGAGCAGTACTTGTAAAATAGGTGAGCCGCGACCAACGTTTTTAACCCGGGCGAGCAACATTCACCGACTGCTGTTATCATTTGGAGCTAGAAGCGAAGCAGTCAACATTCCGTCCCTCACGTTTCTTATTACTAAAGGCGAAAACGGAACTGAACAAGAAGACATCATCATACGTCGCACAGTAGCGTTAGATCGTATCTACAATCGCAGCACTCAAAAAGAGGATCAGAGAACTAAGAAGGCATGATAACAGAAAAAGAAGGACAAAGAAACCTTCTACAGACCAAAAAGACTGTAGCGTCATCCCTAACAGCGCTGCAGAACCGCACAGGCCACCGAAAATGAAAGCGGTAATGGCGACACTGATAACAATCTTTCGTAAACCCTCGTGATCCCATCGAAGTGCCTCATGTCGCAGAATATCCGTTGCGGCCATGTATTTGTCGACGATGGTGCGATACGCTCGAAACACTAGTACAACGTAGGCCAGAGCTAGGGCAGCTAGGAAGACACTCGAACACGCTCGTATTTTCCACTCGTTCGACTGAAGCTTTCGCAAGTCGGAATCGACGGCGGCTTCGTTCACCACGTAATCGAACGTGCAGTTCCATCCAATGTGAGTGCCACTTGACGCATTCGCAGGTGATAAACCTAAAACGCTGAATAAAGTGACTTAAATGATGCATAGTCCTTAAGGACTGGATCAGAGCTATGAAGTAGCGAGCTAGCACCTAGAATCGCAGTTAACTTTACGGAGTTCCAAGCACTTGTGACGGTCGTCCTCAAATTCTGGTAAAAGGCTAAATCGGCTTATAGTTTCCCTCAAGCCTGCTGACAGCGCCGTTTGAGCGGCTTGCCCGTCTGGATGATGTTCGGTTTGGAACCCCTTCTCGGACTATGACTTCCCTAGCCCGACGACGGCGTCGGCCTCCAGGCACAGGGGCTCGGATCAAGCTGACGTGGATCGCGGTGTCTGGCCTTATGCGGCACGCTGCTGCGCTGCAGGCGCAACCACGTCAATTTTGCGATTACTTTTACAAAGATTGGACATTTGCCCTGGGCCCGGCCGGATCTCGTGGCATATAGATGGGGGAGGGAAGAATTTTGTAGCGGACACTTTATCCCCGCATTCCGCTTAACAGAAAGGCGGATTGAGGGGGAGCCTCATACCGCTGCTTCTGCGTCTTTAGTCCCTCGCCTGGCGTCGAATGGCCGTTCTGCTTACCGGTGCTCGAGCAGTTCCTCCTCGTAATGCTACCTTTGTGCTCGTCCAGAAGCGAGTACTGAAAAGCGCATTCCGCGTGGCGCTTCAGCTGCGAAGTGCACGTTGTCGTACATGGAACCGAGACGCGATCTCGCCTAGCGTTGCGAAAACTCTCTTCACAACGCTCTTTAGGGCTGGTGCCGAACTCTCCGGCACCAGCCCTGCGGCTCTCAGTCGGCTTTGCGTGGAGAATCCCGCGCAAGCAACACCTTAAAAGTTGCATGCCTCTCAAGATAACAGAAGTCGAACAAACCGAGCGGAACTAGCGCGAGCGTCAGAGCGGCTAGTAATGCCAGACACTTCAAGAAAATGGACAGCCTTGGCGGTATGGGAATCTAAAGTCATCGCCGTTACCCGGCACAATGCAGTTTGCGTCATAATTCAGTTCGTGTTACCTCGGGAAGGATGAGTGTCTTCCTGTGCCGAGCGATGATTTCACTGAGCCGGCGATTAGTCACCATAATCCGGCCAAGCGTTTGGAGGTCGAGGAAGCCGAGAATGTGCAGCGAGACCTCGACCGGAAGCTTCATTAATTCACTCTGTAGTTGCGGTTCCACTTTAAGTGGGCAAATTTTATCAGAGGTGGAAAGGTGGGTCGAATTACAGTCGTGCAGCGTCGTGGGTTTTGTTACGTGCAAGGTAAGCCAGACTAAGCACTCATTTCTTATCGAGTGTGGAAGTGCCTTGCTGTTCGGGCTCGTTGATCAACGAATCAGCGGCCTTTGGCCGAATAGGGGACGTTGCTTAATGTCTAAGTGGCCGATGCCGTGTGTTAGTGTGTGCTAGCTCTAGTATCTTAGACCACAATAACGTAGGCTGGAAATACCTGACGTAGAGCAGAGTTGTGCATTTATTTTTCGTGACCCGGAAAACTCCAGCGTCCGAAGGATTTCTCAACCCAGGCACCATCTAATGACAGGATTGGCGCCGAGCCCTAATCACTGAGTGGTTGCATCAGTACGATCCTGCTTACCTTCTCATGTTTTACGACCCGGTTTTCCTGCTACACTAGCAGTTTTTTTATGCACTAGCAGTACCATCTAATGACAGGATGTCATTACCTGCTGCTACCTGATGCCATTACCTGACTGTACCTGCTGCACTAGCAGTGCTCGTCCGCAAGCCATCTTCGCCTTAGGCTGCGTGTTAGGCTTAGTAGTATGGAAGGGAGTGAAAATAGTCCATGTCTGAATCTGCGTTTAACAAGGAAAACTACGAGCTTCGCCAAATGGACATTATTTCGCCAGGTGACTTCGAACGTCGACATATCCTCGAGCTATGAAGCGAGCTGAACGCCTGGCGCGATTTCTACTAGAGCCCCACCGCGAGAGCTCTCGTATTTCGGACTACATCGAGTTGAAACAGTACGGCCTCGACATCGTAGGTCATGAGGAGCACACAATAACGCATCAAAATGCAAAAGACTCCCTGGTTGCATGCTCAGTAAGCTATTCGATCACTGCAGCGACAGATTCCATGTGGGCCCTAAACTTTCCCTTTAGCTCTGCAACGGATTCGTCGGCTTCTACTTCCGAAAGAGAATCGATAAAAAGATGTGCTAACTTGTTCTTTGTAACAGTTCACACAAAACAGAATGTCCACGTGCACGACCTTCACGAATTGACTGGACGCACCAGGACGTTTTGTACGCTTCGGCGAATGAACAAGGATCCGGTAAGGTGACATTTCGCAATGGCTGGGAGACTCAAAGTGTGTACCGTCTTCGACCGTGAGTAATTTCCTTCGATTACAAGCTACTTTCAAGCTAGATTCTTGCTAAAGGTTCAACTCCGTCCCGTGGCGTGGGCCGAGCGATGCCGTCTTGCCTTGATCAAGGCTCGGTCGCGACAGGACTCCAGAAATTTGCCGTTTTCTGGTGCCGTTCCATGCCGTGATTAGCCGTGATAGTGCAAAATTCGGGTTTTCTTAAATCACGGCAAGGCAAGATTTTTTTACCACGGCACGGCACGGTATTTGAACCTTTAATTTTCGCCCCGATGAAATTTTTCCTCTCGCCTCCCGCCACTACACCCGGAAGTCCGTTAAGTTCATCGGACATGATACCGATTTCTCTTTAGCCGATGTACGTACAGTCATTCGCTTCAGCCAAAAGCTTTTACGCATGGAAGCTTCACGTTTGCCGAGCCAATGCTTATCAGTGCAGTGTCAGCGTTCGACTCATGCATACCGCGCCTTTGGACACCTTCGAGGCGCAGCTGAATCGCTTAGCCGATATGATCGAGGACATCGAAGGCAGACCGTACGGCTGCTCAAGTTCAAGGACCAGGATGAAAAGGATCAAGAGCCGAGGACGCTAAGGGAGGTTTGTAATGCACTACTGAGCGGTGTTTGACCGGCGCCTAGCCTTATTATCAACTAGGGTTTGCTGGTAATCCTTCTACACTAAAGCGCTGGTGTTTGTTTGTGCCCACAAAAAGTTTTTACAATCTGTCCGTGTTTGGTATTTTTCGATAGGGCTTCTAAAGTTATAAGCTAAAGTCTAAATACAAGTGGAAAGTAACAGCCCAGCCTTTTGGCTAGGAAAAAAGTTATGGCCGCTTAAATTTTCGAATTCCGTCTCCTGCTTCCTTGCGATAGCAAGCGCTATGGAAGCATGCCCATGGCGGGTAAGAAGAGGTCATTCTGCCAAGTCGGCCCTAGGAGGGGTTTCCAGCATGGAGATTCCGAAAATAACGTCCACTTTTAAAACAATGTATCCAGGGGTGAGGGCATAGGGGGGCAGGGGTCACTGAAGGGCTGGTGTATGTTGTTTGGAACATTGGATGCATGCCGTAGCGCCATGACACAGAAGTTATCTGCTTGGTATAAGTAATCCCCCTAGCGGCGTCGGCTGCGCGAAGCGCAGCCCAGTCGCTAGTTCTAGGGGATTTTAGCAGTCCAGACAGGCCGAAAGTAGACAATTACGCTATTAAGGGCGCGTCTTGGGTGTTGTCTTATGTGTCGTTTTTATACTTCGCAACACAATTTCCATATAGGCCTAAATGCTGCGGCTAACCGTAACAATGGTAAGATTTGGAAATTTGAAAATTGAAAAATGGAGAATGAAAATGAAAAAAAAAAAAATTGAGCAGACAAGCTCCCAAAATTTCAAATTTAGTTATCATTCAAGTACGTTTGGCCCAGGCCAGGCCTACCTGGCCGGGTCTGCAGAGCCGTATATTTTTCCAGCCCTGAACGCCCTTCCTGGCAATAGCAAGGGCCAAACCACGATGCAGAGTCCATACCCGTTCGGCCCTACGAATTCGTGGACTACGCCTACAAGGTGCCTTACGAAAACCACGAGGGTGCGCAGGATGAGCCAGCCGAAGAAGCTGGTTACCGCGACGAGTTGCGAATCTCCGAGGATTCCTTCGCATTTAGCCATGACAGATTCTGAGCTTGTCATAAACGCGCATTTTTTAGAATTTGTACGAATAAGGCGAAATTCAAGGCTATTCTTCTAACACACTCATTTCTGTTTCATCATTTGTTGTTGTTCACCAGCGTGCTGACGCATGTGCCTGCCGAACTGCAATGTCTCAGTACCGCTCTTGCCGCGTTCGCAGCATCGAAGGCGTCGACAGCAGAGTCATGCTCCGTGGACCTTAGAAGACCTCTAAATGCCGGGAAGGCTTTCCGTGTTCGTCACGCCAGATGCCATGCGTCTCTACATTCTTGAAGAACTCTGCCATCGACATACTAACAGCGTCGCGCTGGGCCTACCTATTTGTGCCAGTACACTGGTATGTTTTCTTCTAGGCAGCACTATGCTTTCTTGTGGAGCATAGTTGAGCAGAAAATGCTTTTTTTGTTCAATTTATGCTAATGGAAAGGCCTCTTGCCTGATAATTTTTATCATAGGATATTTTCTGCTATCAGTAAGGCCTCTTGGAACTGGCCTTCTCAGCAAACGTACTTTTATGCCATCGATGTTTTGTGAACACGTGTTTAGGCATGCTTACGATACTTGTGAAATTAAGTCACAAGTGACGACATTTCTCGCCACACGTATGTCGCACCGTCGCCTGGCCTTTCGAGCCTTCTCAAAAATTGCGAGAAAATATCGCTGTTTCCGTATTGCCGATGGTTATCGAACGGTGATCCGACGGCCATTGTCCTCCTTCTTGGCTGGTATAAAAGCACAAGTGAACTCGAGTTTATTAGTGCTTCGTACACGCACACACCACGCTAAAGCTTCTGCGTCCTTGTTGAGTGCTAAAGATGAGCAGCATGGTCCTTTACGCATCGTGCAAGGCCAACGTCCGAAAGAGGTCATCGAAGACCGTCGACGAAACCGAGTGTCCTGCTAAGAAACCAGTAAGTTCAGCCAGGCCATTAGCACTTTTTCCGAAGGATTCTGCCGTATTAGAGACCATCGCTCTTTCTGTCAACACCTCCTGAATTTGGTTTCGAGCTTAAGTTCGAGGTTCTTGTTTAATCCTGAAAAATGCATTTCAGGTCCGAGGTGAAGTATGCAGCGAGCGCGCCGTCGACAGCAATAAGAAATGCGTTCGGTTCAGCTCCTTGAAAAAGCTTTGCCGAGCGTCTGACGGTACACGCAAAGCCCGGATTCCATTCTTCTTCTTCGACACCGAATAGTGAGTTACGCTAAGTTCTCGGTTGTTGGCAAATGAGGATTATGTTTTGAAATTGAGAACGGGGATAGGATGTCATCGCGATCACGGATGGTAAGAGCGGGTCAGTCAAGTAGTGCGATTATCTCTTTTTTCTGTACGACGACTTTAGCTGCGACGATCTCCGACCAAATCCGGACGTGGGGGAGTTCGGCGTGGCGGTTGACGACGACATAGCGATTCCGCACAGCATGGAGAAACTTCGCTACCTCCTGCCCAACATGAAGACGCTCAACGTCACTATGGAATCCGCATATTGTGTAAGCATTTAAACCGGAAGGGGAGCAAAAATTGGCGTTGCTGTCATTATTTTATTAATTTATGTATTTTAATTTCATTTCATTTATTTTAGGTTTTTTATTATTTATTATTTAATGTTTCTAATATTTGTAAACAGAAGTTTCATTTTATAGTATTAGACGCGATATTTTAGTGGGACTACTACGCTGCCAACCGGAAGGTGCGCTACGTCTACGGCATAAACAGCATGTGCGAGAAACTGGAGCGCTTCCTGCGCACGAACGATCGCATCGAAACGGTCCGCTTCGACGTCCTCGACACGCAGGGAATGGCCTTGAACAAGCTGAAGGGATTCCGTCCCTTGGAAGGGAGGGAAGGCGACAAGTTCGTCAAGAAAGTTTGTGTCGGCAAGAAGATGTTCCACGCATCGGTCCAAGCACCGTCGCAGGACTCCACCGCTTGATCATGATTCGGTTTCTTGTCGTGATCGGTTTATCCTACACCATTTTCACTGTTCTTTTTCATGATTTTGCGAAGAACGAATTTATCCACCATTCATGGGCTGTATCTCCCGAGCGACGTCTATAAATGCCAATGCTTCTCAAGGCCAATAGCCACGGGAATGTTCATCCATCCTTGAGCAAAAATTCCAACCAAATTTTAGGCACTTTTTATTGCGCTGCAAGGGTCCCCTTTTTTATCCAGAAACGGGCTTATTTTAGCCATGCATGTAAAATTCGCTTGTTGGCGGCATCCTGTTCTGTTCTGTTGTCCTCGGTTCTTGCCCAGTTCGAGCACGTTTTCATTCAGATTCTGATAGGCATACAGACCTCGGTGATGCCGTCTTTATTTGCTTCAACATTAGCTGCCGTACTAGTAAATGCGATCGTGCTCGTTGACTCTTCTGTTAAGGTGTCCTACCCCAAAGCTGACGTGCGAAGGATGTGTGATGTACGACAAGTAACGATGCTGGCTAGGGTTGCCTTAAGGAGCCCTTTATCAGGCACAGTTTTTGAGAACACCGTATCAAACATATTGGCTTCTCCTAGGGAACGAGCCTTGGTTCATCTGGCGGCAAATTTGCGACTTCCTCTGACAAGAAATGGAAAAATTATTTAGTCCTTACAATTCTCGACGTGTACACGAGCACGAATCACTAACCAGCGAGTGCGTGGTCTCCCAGGTTTTGGCTCGCTTAAACTATTCTTCAAAACATATTTCTCGGGATGCTGGTTACGCAAGGCGAACTCAGTGGTTGCGTGAAACTCTGGTTTCCCATACCTGCGCATCACCGCCATTCGAAGGCACATGTTGTGAACCAGTACAGAAAAATGCGACTATATAAGCTTTTCTTACAAGCCACTGCCGCTTGTTGTTCCATTATTTTGTCCACTACTGGTTCGATATGCGAGACGACGTCCTGCGCCTATCCGTGTTGGTCCTAGGAGCAGTTATTTCCTTGGCATGCGGAGCCAACGTAAAATCTCCACTATTGGATCGTCCTAAAGATTAAGTGCTGATGAAGAATATTGCGTAGTGAGCTCGCTCCAGATCCAATGATATGTTCGTTTCTTTGTACATTTTCTTGGTTGATTTTTGCAGTTTCACAGGCAGTGGCGTATCTAGGACTGAACCAAGGGGGCGCGCATGGTAAGGGGGGGGGGGGCTTTAACCTTTTTTTTCGGCGCCGACCGAAGGCCGGCGCCGAAAAACTGCCTTGGTCCCCCTTTGGTACTTTGTGTCCACTAAGGTTTAAAAAGGCACAGAATAAAGAGGACCGTGGTGCAAAACTCATCTGTATCGCAGGTGTTGCACGTGTGCCAGCCGTTACACCCTTTAACTGAATCTTGGTTGAAGGCCACGTGAAGGGAAAAGCCGCATAAGAAACCCTAGCGGTGTTTAACCTCCAAGATTTCTCAAAACTGACTCGAGCAAAGCCCTGTCATGCTTCTTGTCTTGGTCTTCTTGTCCTAAATGAGCTTCGTACAACAAATGTACGATTGATTTATCCTCAGAAAGAGCTAACCGCTCGTTCACGAACCTACTTCGTCATGCACGTAACCAGGGACGAAGTAGCTGCATACGCCGCAGAGGACACCAGTGTTTGGCGGTAGGTTTTCTCCCAGGCAATAAAGTCGACGCGAGATCCGTCGGTCCACGTCGGCTGACAGTTCTTCTTCGCACAGATGCCGGTGATCAGATAGAGGTCGAAAGCGACTCGAGGCGTCATAAACTTGACAACACGTGAAATACGTGGGCTGGGCGCTTTTGAAATTCGAACCGAATTCGAATCCGAAGGTCAAAAAATAAACCGAAGC